>JAJIBD010003263.1:0-66719 GCA_021461705.1 Cryptotis parvus | reverse complement strand
ATATGTACATATATATTTATGTTATGCAGATGAATGCAGTCATTCTGTATCTGTCTCTCTCCTTCTGGCTATGTCGCTCAACATAATATTCTCCATGTCCATCCATTTATAGGCAAATTTTATAACTTCATTTGCCTAACAGCTGCATAGTATTCCATTGTGTATATGTACCAAAAAGCTTTTTTATCCAGTCATCGATTTTCGGGCACTCTGGTTGCTTCCAGATTCTGGCTATTGTGAATAATGCTGCTATGAACATAAAAGTAGGGATGGTGTTTCCGCTGCGTATTTTTGGTTTCCCAGAGTAGATTCCCAGGAGTGGTATGGCTGGGTCAAATGGGAGTTCAATTTCTAGTCTTTGGAGGAAAGTCCATATTGTTTTCCCAGAAAGGCTGTACCAGCCGGCATTCCCACCAACAATGGATGAGTGTCCCCTTTTCCCCACATCCACGCCAGCACTTGTTGTTCTTGCTCTTTTGAATATGTGCCAGTCTCTGTGGTGTAAAAGTGGTATCTCATTGTTGTTTTGATTTGCATCTCTCTGATGATTAGTGATGATGAGCACTTTTTCATATGTTTTTTGGGCCATTCGAATTTCTTCCTTGCTGAAGTTTCTGTTCATTTTTTCTCCCCATTTTTTGATCGGGTTGTTTGTTTTCTTCTTGTAAAGTTCTACCAGTGCCTGATATATCCTGGATATTAACCCCCTTATCAGATGGGTATTGGGTGAATATTCTTTCCCATTCTGTGGATTGCTTTTTGTATCTTAGTCACTGTTTCTTTTGAGGTGCAGAAGCTTTTTAGTTTCATGTAGTCCCATATGTTTATCTTTTCTTTAGTTGCTTTGTTAGTGATGTTTCACCTTTGAAGATGCCTTTAGCTTCAATGTCGTGGAGGGTTTTTCCTATATTTTCTTCAATGTACTTTATGGATTCAAGTCTGATATTCAGATCTTTAAACCATTTTGATCTGATTTTTGTGCGTGGTGTTAGACACAGGTCCAAATTCATTTTTTTACATGTCGCTGCCCAGTTTTCCCAACAACACTTGCTGAAGAGGCTTTCCTTACTCCATTTTAGACACGTTGCACCTTTATCAAAGATTAAATAATCATGTGCTTGAGGTTGGGTGTAAGGATACTCAATTCTGTTCCATAGGTCCACAGTTCTGTTTTTATTCCAATACCATGCTGTTTTAATTACTACTGCCTTGTAGTACAGTTTGAAGTTGGGAAAGGTGATGCCTCCCCATCTTCTTTTTTCCCGAGGATTGCTTTAGCTATCCTTGGGGGTTTATTGTTCCATACAAATTTCAGGAGTGTTTGGTCAATTTCTTTGAAGAATGTCATGGGTATCCTTATAGGGACTGCATTGAATCTGTACAGAGCTCTAGGGAGTATTACCATTTTGACAATGTTGATTCTCCCCATCCATGAGCAGGGAATATGTTTCCATTTCCTTGAGTCCTCTTTTTATCTCTTGGAGGAATGTCTTGTAGTTTTCTTTGTACAGGTCCTTTACATACTTGGGTAAGTTGATTCCTAGGTATTTGATTTTCTGTGGCACAATTGTGAATGGAATTGTTTCCTTTAATATCCCTTTCTTCTCTTTCGTTATTTGTATATAGGAAAGCCACCGACTTTTGGGTGTTGATTTTGTATCCTGCCACTCTACTATATGCGTCTATTGTTTCTAGGAGTTTTTGGTAGAGAGTTTAGGGTTCTCTAGGTATAATATCATGCCATCTGCAAATAATGATAGCTTGACTTCTTCCTTGCCTATCTGGATGCCCTTGATGTCCTTTTTCTTCTCTGATTGCTATGGCAAGTACTTCCAGTACTATATTGAATAAAAGAGGTGAGAGTGGGCAAACTTGTCTTGTCCCCTGATCTCAGGGGGAAGGCTTTCAACTTTTCCCCATTGAGAATATGCTCTCTGTGGGCTTTTGGTAGATGGCTGTAACTATCTTGAGGAAAGTCCCTTCAATTCCCATTTTCTGGAGCGTTTTAATCATGAACAGGTGCTGGATCTTGTCAAATGCTTTCTCTGCGTCTATTGAAAGGATCATATGGTTTTTTATTTTTCTCTTATTGATATGATGTATTATGTTGATTGACTTGTGAATGTTGAACCATCCTTGCATTCCCGGGATGAATCCTACTTGGTCATGATGTATAATCTTCTTGATGAGTCTTTGGATTCTTTTGTTGAAAATCTTAGCATCCGTGTTCATCAGGGATATTGGTCTGTAGTTTTCTTTCATTGTGTTGTCTCTCCCTGCTTTGGGTACCAGGGTGATATGTGCCTCGTAGAAGCTGTTTGGGACTGTTTCTGTTTCTTCAATTTCCTGGAAGAGCTTGAAAAGGACTGGCAGTAGGTCCTCCTTAAAGGTTTGGTAGAGTTCACTAGGGAATCCGTCTGGACCTGGGCTTTTGTGTTTGGGAAGACTTTTAATTACTGTGTCTATTTCCTCAATGGTGATAGGCTTATTCAGGTAGTGGAGGTCTTCTTGTTTCAGCCGTGGGAGGTTATAGGACTTCAGGAATTTATCCATTTCTTCTAGATTCTCATGTTTCATGGCATAAGGCTCTCAAAGTAATCTCTGATGATCTTTTGGAATTCTGTGGTTTCTGTTGTGATGTCACCCTTTTATTTCTGATTCTATTTATTGGGTTTTCTCTTTCCCTGTCCTTACAAGTCTTGCCAATGGTTTGTCAATCTTGTTTATTTTTTCAAAAAACCAGCTCTTGGTTTCATTAATCTTTTGGATTGCTTTTTTTGGTTTCCAACTCATTGATTTCCTCTCTAAGTTTTATTATTTCCTTTTTTCTGCCTGGGTTGGGCTCCTTTTGTTGGTCTTTTCTAATGTCTTCAGCTGTGTAGTCAGGTTATTTATGTGGGCCCTTTTGTTTCCTGATGAATGCTTTGCAGAGCTATAAACTTCCTCTTAACACGGCTTTTGCCGTGTCCCACAAGTTCTTGTAGTTGGTGTCTTCATTTTCATTTGTTGCAGAAATCTTTGGATTTCCTGTTTGATTTCTTCTATTACCCATTTGTTGTTCAGGAGTGAGCTGTTCAGTTTCCAGGTGTTTGGTTTGACTTCCTGTTTCTGTGTATGGTTAATTTCCATTTTCAGTGCATCATGGTCTGAAAAGATAGCTGACACAATTTCTATCTTTTTTACGTTATTGAGGTATGCTTTGTGGCTCAGCATGTGGTCTATCTTGGAGAATGTTCCATGTGCACTAGAGAAAAATGTGTATTCAGCTTTTTGGCATGAAAAGCCCTGTATATATCCACTAGCTCTCTTTCTTCCATTTCTTCCTTCAGGGCCATTATTTCCTTGGTGAGTGTCAGTCTTGTTGATCTATCCATCGTTGATAGAGCAGTGTTGAAGACTCCAACTATTATTGTGCTACTGTTATTGTCTTCTTTGAGGTCTCTTAGCAGTTGTTTTATGTATTTTGCTGGCCCCTCGTTGGTTGCATATATGTTTAGTAGTGTAATTTCTTCCTGGTGTACTTACCCCTTAAGTAATAAGAAATGGCCTTCGTTGTCCCTTCTAACCTTTTTCAGCCTGAAGTCTATATTATCTGATACTAATATGGCCACACCAGCCTTTTGGAGGAGTTGTTTGCATGGAGAATGGTCTTCCAACCTTTGACTTTGAGTCTGTGTTTGGCATCATTCTAATGACACCAAACATTAGCCAAGTGGCACAAATGCTGGCTGACTTCAACAAGAATGTGGAAAGATAGGTCTAGAGCTGAATCTCAACAAAACTATGTTCATGAAAAATGAACTAGTTCCAGAGGGCCCCATTCACTCTCAACAAACAAACATCTCTGAATGCAGCACTTATGTGTACCTAGGTCGAGAACTCAACATGATGAACGACCTAAAACCAGAGACTGCACAGGAGGAAGAAAGTGGCATGGAATGCCTTCAAGAGCATCGAAGAAATAATTAAAAAGGACAAAGAACCTCCGGCTCCGGGCACATCTCTTCTACTCCACTGTTCTCCTGCATTAACATACGCCACAAAACCTGGGGCCCTAGGAAAGCAGAATGAGAACGCTATTTGAGTTTCCCAAAGAGGAATCAAAAGAGCTATGCTTGGAATATCACGGCTCATTCAAGAAAGAGAAGAAATCCAGAGTTCTGACTTCTATTGACAATCAAGAGTCAGGAACGCTGTCTTGTTTGCCAAGTCATCAAAAATTGGATAGGCTGGACATGTAATGCAATTTGGGTATGACCACTGGACTAGAGCCATTACTTACTGATCCCAGGATGTCAAAGATCACGTGGCCGCCCACCTACAAGATGGTCACACTTTTCATCAAGACACTGAACCAACGGTTTGAGGCTCCTCATATTCCTGAAGCAAGCAGATGCCATTGGGCTACACTGGCACATGATAGGCTCAAATGGAAATGTTACTGGTACCTGCTTGAGCAAATTGATAACGGGATGTCAAGTGATCAAGTGATTAAGAACTTGTTCTCACTTAGAGAGGACAAATATTTTTAGACATTTATTTAGAAAATGTGCATATTTACATTTACATTTGCACACCATAGAGTTTGGCTGAGTAAACAATTCCCAGGATTCCAATCACTTAATGGTGAAAATCTTGAGATCCATGTAGACCTAAGTATCTAGCTTTATCACCATTGTTTCTGCCAAAAAAGTACCATTAAAAATCCAGCCAATGGGCCAGAGTGATAGCCCAGTGGTAGGGCGTTTGCTCGCTGGCCGGCCCGTGCCGGCCAGGGTTCGATCCCCGGCATCCCATATGGTCCCCTGAGCACCACCAGGAGTAATTCCTGAGTGCAGAGCCAGGCGTAACCCCTGAGCATCGCCGGATGTGACCCAAAAAGCAAAAAAAAAAAAAAAAATCCAGCCAAGAGCTTCTTTTATTAGGAGAAAAGCAAACTATTCCTTTCTTATTCCTTTCTGGTAATATCTTAGGTTCTCTTTTTTAGTCTGGGAACTTCCTCCCATTTGATTACTTCCTCTCTACCAAACTGTATGGTTTCCAATTTTATTAAAACTTGTAATATTTACCTTGTATTTCCTCTTGATTCTTGCCCATGAGTCTATTTTACTACCATATACTATTGTTCCCCGCCCCACCCCTACCTACTCTGCCTTTTTTACACTGCATTTTTAGAGGTTTTTCAGTTAGGATTTACCACGCTGATCTACTTGCCATTCAGTATAGTCCAACTACACAGGAGGATTCTTCCTGTCCCTGGAGCAAGCAGATGCCCTTGGGCTACACTTGCTTGTGACAGGACGTATGGAGATGTTACTGGTGCCTGCTCAAGCAAATCGATGACCAACGGGAAGACACTGATACAGTGATACAGTGATAGTCCTACTATTTACTTGCCATTCAGTATAGCCCTACTATTTTCTCATTACTTCTTTTCCAATCCTCTGTCTCATTAGCTTCTGAATCTGTAATGAAATCTTAGCATTCTGCCTCACCAAACCTTCCTTTCATGTACAAGGAATTTATTTATTTATTTATTTATTTATTTATTTATTGCTTTTTTGGTCCACACCGGTACTGCTCAGGGGTTTCTCCTGGCTCTGCACTCAGGAATTACTCCTGGCGGTGCTTCGGGGACCATATGGGATGCTGGGGATTGAACCCAGGCCGGTGCAGGCAGGCCACGTGCAAGGCAAACACCCTACCAGCTGGGCTATCGCCCGCCCCATATGTTCCAGGAATTTAAAAAGCAACTTTTCTTCAAATTTAAGTCGGGAATTAGTTTTTTACCTACTGTATTTCATTTGGATGCTATGCTTACAAGGGCATTCTCCTTCTTTGAGGTTTTCTGCGCTCCTGTACTGATTTTAATGATGCTGTGATTTCCCCCTAATATCAATAATATTTTCATTTCTAGAGATTTAGTTTCTAGTATTCATACATTCTAGAGAGGTGAAACATCTATCTAAACCTTCCAAACCACCCGGGAGATGGGGAGAGATAAAGTCTTCTCAATGGCCTCTTAGGAGGCCAATCTCCAGAGATTATTTGATATAGGTGGGAAAAGTAGACACTATAAAATAGTCTAATAAATTATTATATTTAAAATTCTTTATTTGGCATGAGTCCACCACTGATTCTGTTTTTGCCATCATATCTTTTAAATTAGACAAGCAAATGTTTATGTGGACACTGTGTCATTGCAAAGTATGAGAAAAGTCACTCTTTCCAGTAGGCACTGTTCTGAGAACTATTTATCTCTCTGTCCTTGATTTGCACCCTTTATCTTACAGGATAAGGGATTCTAATTACAAGTACCACTGCCAGCACAGAGCCCTAGTCCCAAACTTGCAGAAAGAGAAAAGCCAGCCTCTGGCTTCCCACTGTCTTATTCATTCCATGCACTGGAGACTGTAGCTTGTTGCCTTCCCTTGGTACAATTCCCAGGTCCTGGATTTAGAGGTACAAAGAAAGGTAAGTCCCATAATTCTTCCACTTTCTCATGCACCATCTGGTCTGTGTTACATCGGAATGTTCTGTTGGCTTGAAGTGTGTGAGCATCTGCCTGGATCAAGCTCCATCAATAAGGCAGATAATACAAAAATGTTTAAGCAGTGACAATCTGTTTTCAGTGTTAGTTTACAATTCAGTTGTCATTAATTTTATAAATTTTCAAGAAATTCCTTTTACATTTAGAAAATCTCAAGGAGCTATGTTAGACATAACACATTAATCTGAAAACCAAAACCAGATTAATAATAGAACTTTTTTAAAAAAGTTATATTGATATTTTAATTAAATACTGAATTAGCAAAATTTGAAATTTTCAACCAAATCAAATGACTAAAATTTTCTGTTAATTATATTCTAGTTAATGAAAATCACTGAGACCCATCATGGACCTGGTATGAAGGCTCAGGCTTAATCTTGAGTCCATTGAAAACAAGGTTTTTCAAAATACAGCCTAGATATCCCTGACTTGCTCTGAAAATCATCTAGGAGGGTGTTTATCCATGTCTGCTGATTGTAAGAATTGATGTGTATGTTATTGAAAACAGTGATATAATCCCCATTAATTCTGGTGGCACTTTGTTTTTAAGTAGCAAGGGAGAGCAGGTGGAGTAAGTGTTCCATAGACTACAAATTGAAAATCACTTCTTAAAGGGCATAATGGAATATGTGAGTTGTGTATTAATAGTGGTGTGCACGGCAGAATGAAAGACTCACAGACATGGGGCAGAGCTGCTACTGGCTCTCCCTGTGCCCAACCGCTCACGAGACGCCCAGGAGAGATGGCGGGTTCTAGCCCTGGCCCGCCACCCCAGCAGAGCCTTGCAACAAGCCAGACGATACCCCCCCCTCCTGAGGGCCTCCAATTTCCACATCCAGTCTTCCCTCTCGTCAGAACTCCGCCCAGCAGACCAACCTATCACAGCCCGGCTCATCGAGATCCACCCTGCAGCAGTCTTTTTAAAATCCAGCTCAGGTATGCTGATCCAGAGACTCACAGACATGAGGAAGAACTGCTACTGGCTCTCCCTAAGCCCAGCTGCTCACGAGGCACCCAGAAGGGATAGCGGGTTCTAGCCCTGGCTGCCACCCCAGCAGAGCCTTGCAACAAGCCAGACGACCCCCAACTCCATGAGGGCCTCCATTTTCCACATCCGGTCTTCCCTCTCGTCAGAACTCCACTCAGCAGACCAGCCTATCACAGCCTTGCTTGCGCGGCCGCAGTGGCTGTGCGGTTCATCAAAAAATGTTGGATTTAGAGATGACTACAAGACTATGCTACCCACAGGGCAGTGCCTGGCAAGCTACCCATGTCATATTTGATATGCCAAACACCAGTAACAATTATAGACCTCATTCCCATGATCTGATGGAATGGTTTGAGGCTTTTATGTTCCTGGAGCAAGCAGGTGCCCTTGGGCTCTACTAGCATGACACAGGACATATGGAGATGTTACTGGTGCCCGATCGAGCAAATTGATGGTGAACGGGAAGACAGTGATACAGTACGGCAGAATAGAAAATTTCTTAGAAACAAAGTCAGGCTGTGGGAAGAAAATCACAGATTCAGAAGTATCTCCTCAGTTCTAGTTATGCAGAAAGAAGAGAGTGTAATTTCTCTCACCAACAAATGAGTGTGCCAGGGGTGGCTGCACTCCAAGCTCTGGAAGTACAGGGAAAAGTTCCAGGTCCCTGGGGAGCATCAAAACAGGGTGGTCAGCATCAGTGACCATGCCCCAAAAGAGCAGGAATTCACTAGGAGGACCAGCTAGAGAGACTGGTTTTCTAGCACAAAGGAGGCCATGCTCTCAGAGGTGAGGAAGGCTGTATGTGAAGGACAGAAAGCTGGTAATATCACTGTGTGCTTGCTGGTGAGAATTCTCACACACCACTGAAGAAATGTTGAAGGGGCACAGTCTGCAAACAATTCCCTATTCTTCACTGGCAGACAAATTTGAAAAGGAGACTGAGGTGCCAATAGAGCAGGGTAAGGAAGTGGATTTTGCTGGTTTTTCTTTCACTCAAAGGCCATTAGGGTAATTATGACATCATTCCAGGGCCATGGGCAGCCAACAGGAAGTATCTCTACCCATCCCTTAAAGTACAAGATCAGACCATTTGAATCTGTGCTACAGCTGGCCGACAGTCAACCCTCTACACAGAGTAGAGGAAATCAATAACCAACACAGACATGGCAAGCCATGGCTTCTGACAAAGCTGCATGAAACAAATCAGTCATTCAACAATAGACATTCCCACAGTCTTTGTCTCCCTCCACTGAACGATTAGAGAGCTTAATGTTGAGGCTGGAGAGAAGCTCAATGATACATACCTTGTAAGCATAAGGACTCGAGTTTGTTCTCTGGCACCACAGAGCCCCCTTGGCAGTACTGGTGTGGTGCTGAAGTCCCCAGAAGCATCATGTCATGGGGTCTCAGCCTGAACATGCAGCCTGGTTGGCCAAGTATTGCTGGGACTGACTCTGGGTATCCCAAGGCCACTTTCGGATGCTCTTCCACGCTCTTCTGACTCCCCCCCCCCCCAAATTAAAAATACCCTGTCAAATAATTTTCAGACTAAGAATATATGTTTGGAAAATATCTAATCATATTTTATATATTTACATCATCATATATAAATATGGGTACCTTTGTTTTTAAGTACATTTCTATCAGGAACACATATCTAAAGGAAAAATAAAGTCAGATTTCATGAGATTGATTACCTCTACTTTTCCTCTAAAAGAAACTGAGGAAGTCAGGAAGCAGGAAAATCCTGAAAGTGCTGATTGTATTCTATATCTGAGGTGAACAGTCACCTTAGTGCCAGTTTTGTTCATATTCCTTATTCTGTTCATATATATTAAAACACTTATTGGTATCTACTGAAAACGTAATACAATAAAAAAATTATTCTTGTCCTCCAGTTAATTATTCCCCCTATATTAACCTTGCTGTTTCTAGAGAAAAAGAATCTTATGGATTTCTAGTTTTATTTATATTGGATGCTTTAATTGTTTAAACACACACACAAATACTCTCTCTCTCTCTCTCTCTCTCTCTCTTAAATGACCAGAAAGTTAATCTGAAGTTTAAGACCATATTTTTTCAACAAAATAAAGAAACGAAGAGAAAGTCCTCCGGTGTCAAAGAGTCAAAAGGCTGCTTGGTCGAGAGAACTCTGAACCCTTCTTGATTGGGCCACGGACTCAACGCTTTAGTCACCAAGGAGTGATTTCACCTTTCCATTTAAGGGACAAAGCAAATGTAAATTCGTCCTCTGTCACAATACACCTGGCATTAAATTTAGCAAGAGAAAATTGCAATAAGAGCTGAATTTTAGGCTTAACTCTGTTAAACTCACTTTCTTGTATGGAATTGATCAGCTCAAACCGAGAGCTCATGACAGGGAAAATGACAGAGTCCGCTGTTGCCTTGTTCTACATGTTAATGGTACCAGGACTCACTTTGACACTAATTTCACAGTTGCGGGAGCCTCTGATTGTCTTCAGGAACCAGCATTCTTTGTCGGCTTCCCTGGGAGCTAGGCAGCAGCAGGACAGAGTCCACTTAGTATTAATCATTGCCGTTTCCCGCACTGTGTGCAAGTGAAAGGGCTATCCTCAGAGTGCAGGAAAACCATTACAGCAAGAAATGGTGAAACCTGGGCCTTATCTCGACCCTGCTTTGGTGGATGTCTCTCTTATACTGTATCACAGCCCGTCCCTTTCCTTTAGTAATCCTACAGCAAGAGGACTATGAGAGTGGTCCTTTCCATCCACCCTCCCCTGAAGAATTCATGCAAAGATCTTCCTTTTTTCTCCATGTTTCAAAAATGTTCTCACCAGCACAGTGGGCCTGCTAAGCTACACCTGAAACTGATTAGGACGAAGTCAAATATGTCTGACGATGTTTCCAGGAGCACATGTTGCCACACTTGCCACATCACTAGTCTGAGCTGTCACCAACCAACTTTGACATTCTGTTTCTCCACTTCAAAATGGTCACTCTACTCTCCCTTCACCAATAGTTTTGCTTCTACTGAGTATGGTTTTGTGGACCATGGGAGAGAGGGCACATGAGGAGGCTGCCCCTGAACCCTGAAAACAGGTGTGAGAGGAGGGAAAAGTGTGTAGACACCCAAAGAATTGTAACTGGAGGGTAAAAATCCTACAGAGTGAGATGCACGTTGGCTGTGAACCAAAATCTATTTGGAACAGAAAGCTAAAGTTAGTAGGAGAAAAAGAGAGAGAAACAGAAAGAGTGAGAGAGAGGCCAGCAAATGAAGGGGACTAGAGAGAGAGAGAGAAGCTCTTTCCGAGAAACTCCTTAAGAAGGAACATCCTTCTTAAGAGGAACATCCTTAAGAAGACAGAGATTGAACAGACACTCCTCTTTTCATGAGCAGTGACCACTGTCATTTCCCCTGATTTTCCTGTGGATGTCACACTAGTGTGCTCTTTGCCCATTTTTCTTCTGACTTGACTTCCTTTCAATTGAACGTCTGAGGGCTTTGTAAGAATTTGGAAATGACCCCTATGTCCTGTGTGTGTCTTCCCCAGCTTTACATGTGTCCTTTGTTCTGGGGAGCTGTTTCCACGGCTGTCAATAGTAGCATTGGGTTTCTCCATTCTGGATGCATTTTCAAAGTGCCTCCTTGGCTGTTTTCTTCAGTTCCCAGTACAGGTGCCTCATCTCAGGCCTCTGCTATGTGCTATGCAAATGGTGTTTCCTGTCGTGCTTATCTGCTGTGCTTTCAAGATATCCTTCACAGATACTGGACTCATTACCCAATGCCAGACAGTTAAGTGAGTTGCTGACTTTGAACTAGGGGTGTTCCATGTGTTGGACATCAGTGCACAAACATACATGCCAGAGAGGACCAAGCTCGCAGAGATGGGTAGAACTGTACTATATTGGTGGTGCTTTCATCCCGTTTATTTTTCTTGAGATGTGAAAAACATTCTTAAGGACGTTTTCCCTCTTCCCTTTGACAAATGTATTTTGCTCAGACTTAGATAAGTAGAGCTCACAATTAGTTTCTGGGGAACTGTTAATTCACATAGATGTAGGAGGCAGGTTTCCTACAGTGATACAGAGAGGACTTTGGTTAGTTATCAAATCTCATGGGTTACATTAATATTTAACCTCCAAGCAAAACTTCCAATACCACCAGCTTCTCTAGACTTGTAAAGTCTAGAATGAAAAGCCCTTGTTGAGAGCTTTGAAATATATCCTGTCAAGGGTATTGGACAAAGATTACTTGAAAGGGGATGCAAATTAAGTTTCCTGGCAGTTATTTCTGTAAAAGTGTTTACATGCATATGGTACAAAGTACAACTTTAACACACTTGTGCACTCTATTTCACTGGCATCTTCAACATCCTTTTGATACTGCCCTTTTTCCCCCCCCTCCTTTATCAGATGAGATAATGAAAGCTCAGGTTTGTTAAATAACTTATTCCATTATCTCTAATATTTATTGAACATAAACTATGAGAAGAACACAAGTTAAGCCTTCTAAGTTTGAGGCCACCTACAGAGTAAAGATCTTACCACTGCCTAGTTGGTATAGTAGTGATGCTAAATACTCTGATGGTGACAGGGTACAGTATAACTTTTGTGAAAAACAGAAACATCCCATGACAATGAGAATGGAAGAGGCAATTTAGAATAATGTGATGAACCAGTAAAGAATATTAAACAGGAATTTTACTTCTCTGGGCCTCAGATTTGTAGCACAGAATTGCAACTGGCAACCAACAGAAAAGTCTGAGCCCATACAGAAGTGTTTACAATCTGCTGCTCTAAAAAAACCACCTTGATGCCTCTGCCAAATGACTGAACCCTTCTCTTCTGTGTTTCCTTGTTAAGTAAAACAGTAGCCCTTCCCTGGTGTCAGCGTTAGTGAGGTAACGGCTCTCAAATACTGACTGCTTTATAAATGTGCATTGTATGTTAGTTGCCATCTTCATTCTGTACTAATAATAGTGTGTTTGGAAGCTCAAAAACAGACTTGATTGACAATGAATAGGCTTTGAGCAGTGGGATGTGTTATGAGTGGCAGAGAATAAGTCAAAGGCACAACTTGAAGTGCAGGATATGTCTGACTAAACCAAGTGATCAGCCTTCCTGATACATATGCTGCTGTTGGGCTACTAGCAGGCAGTTTATTGGAGATGATCGTGACGTAAACCCAAGCTAATAAATCTGTGACTAATATGGCAGACAGTTGGGGACCTCTAAAATATATTCTCATCAATATCGTCCAATTTTCAAAGGTCTCACAGGCTGACTGATATAAAATAGTATATGTTTGTGTTTTAGTTTGTCTATTCTTGACTATAACACAATTAGTTTTTATTTTTTGCTTTTGGGGCCATACCAGGGGCACTTAGGGCTTAGTCCTGGCTCAGGGATCACATCTAGCTGAACTCTGGGGGCTCTATGTGGTGCAGTGGATCCAGGTCGGGTTCATGCAAAGTGAACATGCTACTGCTATACTATCATTCAGCCCAACTACAACACAATTAGGAAAAATGAGTGCTATTACCCCTGAAAATAGTGGTTTCTAGTATTCAAACAGGAGTCTCAATACATTATTTCTCGAATTGAAAGGGAATAAATGATTGGGCATTCATCATGAACTCTGCAGGATCTCATTTCCCATAGGGGTCAAGTCTTTTGACAGACAAGCTGAAAATGAGACCATGTGCTCAGGGGCTCACCTAAATATGATGCTCATGCTGTCCCCATCTGGACTACTGTGTTGGGAGGAAAGAGCACCTCTGTATAGGTATCCATTTCTACAAGATACGTGAAAGCCTGGCCCTATCAAGGGCCTTTAGAGCAGAAAGCCAGCACCTTGCAACTGAGTAGAGAATTAGCAAAGAGTCTATTTCAGTAAGAGCTGGACCAGGATAGCAACACCAACTTGAGAATCCTTATAAGAGAGTGTGGCCTTGTCAAAGAATTCCTCAGTAGTTCTTTTCCTTAGTATTTATAAACAGAAGACACTGATGATGTGACCTCAAATGCTCAAGTACAAGGTAGTCTGTTTTGCTATTTTTTGTTTTTATTTGGAGGAGGGAGCCCCCTAGCAGTGCTGGAGCATCAGCAGGGCTAGAACTGACAGTGCCTGGGAAGTCAGTGGTGCTGGGGATTTAACAGAGGGGGCAGAGGGAGGGGAGTGGCTATGCTCATGGTTAGGCCTGTGCCCAAGCCCTTGGAGCTATCTAGCTGTGGCCTGAAACCTGCTTTTAAAGACAAGTTTTATTATTATTCAGACATGGAGAGACCAAGACATCAGAATGCAGCTGCTATGGAAAAGTCAGTGGGTTAAACTCACAGATTCCAAGAGAAGGAGCTAGACCCTGAAGGAGGACAGGGTTGCATAAGAAGGAAGAGAAACATAACTGTTTGAGGGTTCTCCCGGCAGGATGGGAAGACAGTAGCAGAATGAGAACCCAGTAGCTTGAATCACAATAGTGGGCTCTGTGGCTCAGAGACTATCCATTAATGGTCTGGTTCCTGGTTAGGGGTTACTAGGAGATTCATCATACAGGTGATGGGGGCGGGGCAGGTACAAGGAGTGGTGTCTGGGCTCTGAATTGGTCATTTTGTTTGAAAGATATACTCGCATATGATTCCTCCCCATTGCTGATGTTCTTTACTATCTCTCTGATTAGCTAAAGCTGCTTTGGACCACCCTGGAGTCTCCAAGGGTCAGCAAATCCAAAAGTCAAAGTATCCCAGAAGACAGTTATAATAAATGACATAGCTAGTTTTCCATTTCAGAGCTTCATTTGCTCTTACGTTTAGAATGAAGCCAGTGCAATCGAAATGCTACCAATGACTGAAAATTTAACATACAAGAGACTTTGAACAAATCAAATTGCTTACATATTTTAAAAACAAAAAATAGCCTGAATGTCACAGTCAAAACATAAAGGTAGGCCTTCTTGTCTCACATTTTGCATAAAAAAGGAGAGGAAAAAAGTTAGTCTCTAATAACCAAAGGTCAGAACTATGGAGATGGTGAAAATGCTCCAAAAATGGAGCAGAGCCTTACATCAGAAAGTTGTGAAAACAAGATGAATGTCTCCAAAGGAAACTGTGTCAGGAGACATAAAGGTTCCGTCAGAGGACAGACTCAGGTCTTGCCCTAGAGTCCTGCATTAGCTGGAACTTGAAGCCAACTGGCCCCCAGAGTCCCATTAACTTAAGATTAAGCTGCTCAACCAACTTTATGTTAAAATCCTTTGAAATAAAAGGCAAACAAAACAAAACTTGACCAAATGCTAAAGGATTAAAATTTAGAGCACCTATCAGTGATGCTAATTTAAGATGAACTTCTGAGATATGTACAAAGCTTGGAAGCAGTTATTCACCTTCTCAGGTAAATTGGATGAGCATAGGAGGAAGCCTCCGATTCACACTGACAAGGCACGTTGTGGAGACACATGGGTCAGCACAGACTGTCCTTCAGGGGAAAACATCATGTTAGAATGAGATTCAAAATTTAAGTCATAGTTAATCAGCGCTTTACTTAATGGTCTATTCATTTCAACCCTTCCCCCATTTTCATCAGTCCAAAAGTTTGATTCATGGGCTGGGAGTATTGTATATAAAAACACATTTAAAAATGATTATGTGCCAATGCACCCTCATTTATATAAAACACAGATTGAAGAAATTCTGAACTGTGACAACATGCTTTCATGATTCTAAGAACATCTGCCACGTTAACATTTCTACTTTATACTGCATTATTATCTTTTAGGATTAGTCTCATTAAATCACACATCTATCTTCTTACCTAAATGGCCACAACTTAATAAGCAAAATATGTAATTTTATCCTAACTCGTCTCATAATTAGAGTGAAATGGCACCATTTCTTTGTAATTATTGTCTGTTGGTGACATATGGATCAAACAGTTCTACTCTGCACAGTTTCGACTTGCTTAACCTTAGGAGGAAGAAAAAATATCAGGCAGGTAAGTGTATGCTATGGGACAATGGGCTCTCTCTACCTTTTCCCTCTGTGCTGGCATCCTGTCCATGATAGGTTCACAATAAATATGTAGTTAATATGGAATTTCTACAACCTCTGCCTCATCTGACATATCTCAAAGGTGAATGGGGGACAGCAGACTTCAAGAGGTGAAACCTGCTCTTTCTGATCACCATGACCTCTCCAGCAGAGGTATGGCCCTAGAGCACTTTGGTCAGACAGAAGTGGGGAGGGTGCAGAACTGGGGATGGGTCTGACTCCTGTGCAGGAGACAGAGCAGGGTCCTCAAGGAGGGAGGGCCCATCTGGGTCCCCAGCTGCCTCGCGATGGGAACTGCCACCTTTTTCAAGGCTCCCTTTACCTTTCTGGGAACTTGGATCAACAGAAATGCAGAAGAAGCTGGATCTTCTGACTTTCTTTTCTTTTCCCATGTTGCCTCCCTGGCCATTGTGGAAATTAGACTCATCTATTTTTCTATCCTGACTCCCAGTCCAGCCTTCTGAACAATGACATAATGTTCAAGAGTAACCATTCCACCACCATACTCCACAATTCTCACTTGGTTTTTATTTTCCTTTCAATATGATCTCATAAGAGGAAACACAGAGATGAACCAGAAACGTTTTTTCTTGGGGTGCAGCGGCTAAGGGAATATTTCCAGAACAGTGCTCAGGGGCCATGTGGTGCTGGGGACTGCCCAGGTCTCCTGTATCACGCAGCCCACTGGGCATCTGCCAGTGCTTCATTCTGAACTTGAAGATGCTCATCCTAAAATTTTCAGTCAGTGATTACATAACACCTTGTGACATTGCACCCAGAAGCCCCGGTAACCACTGTTCTCAGCTGATTCTTTCAATGATGTTACACTTTGAGGACTCCAGTTGATGACCATGATTACACATTTGTGATATATCTGTCTATGTCATATTTTATTTATATATATTGTATTTATATTTACCCAGATTACAAACTTGTGGTGTCGTTTTTAGGGACCACATATGGTAGTGCTTGGGGCTTACTTTTTGGCTCTGTGTACAAGGATCACTCCTGCTGGACTTGGGGCCATATGGGTGCCAGGGATTAAACTTGGGTCAATCACATGCAAGACAAGTATGCTAACTATTGTACTGTTGCTCCAGTCCCCAGATAACAAATATTTCATGGGAGAACTTGGAGGTAAATATCTCAATTAAAAATGATAAACTGCAGGGCTGGCACGATAGTATAATGGGTAGGGTGCTTGCTTTCTATGCTGCTGACCCAGGTTCAATCCCAAGCATCCCAGTTTGTGCCCAGAGGACCACCAGGAGCAATTCCTGAGTGTAGATCCAGGAGCAACCCCTGAGTATGACATATATTGTCCCAAAACAAGAAAGAAATATTGTCCTGGGGTTGGTTATCTCCATCTGACACAGAAATACAGAATAACACAGAAACCTTGGATAATATTTGCAAAGAAAAAGACATCATTTTGCCTGAATAATAGTCTTATAATTAAGAATCATGTCACAGAAGTATGAGAGACGGTATAGGGGTTAAGGTCCATGCTGTGACTGTGCCCCACCTCAGTCTGATCTTCAGCATCAGCAGGGGAAGCCCCAGACCTGAGCAGCTCTAGCATCATCACAGGGCCAGAGGAGCACTGTACCCTGGGGCCCACAGTGCAGAGGAGCACTGTACCCTGGGGCCCTTAGATTGAACCTTCAGCCCAAGGTGGCTGAGGATAGCTGGAATCCCCATCCCCACCCACATTCCTGAGTCTCCTAACCACAAATTGTGAGTCTGTGCCTCCCAAAAAAAATATCAATAAGAACCGGCAAGAGATCTCAAATGATCACCTAATTTCATTCAACATGATCCTTTCTGTGTCCATTCATTTATAGGCAAATTTCATAACTTCATTTTTCCTAACAGCTGCATAGTATTCCATTGTGCAGATGTACCACAGTTTCTTTACCCAGTCATCAGTTCTCGGGCATACTGGTTGTTTCCAGGTTCTGGCTATTGTGAATAGTGCTGCTATGAAAATAAAAGTGCAGATTGTGTTCCCGCTGTGTGTTTTTGGCTTCCCAGGCAACGTGTGGGAGTCAGAGGTTAGGTAAGAAAGAGAGAGGAACATGTGTGAATAAATGGCAAAAGGGCTAATACCAACCTAGAACTAAGCATTAAAGACAGGCAAAAAATGCACAAGATGGCCTCTAAATGTATGTAGTGCAACCCACAATGTGTAAGAGAAGGAAAAGAGAGAGAGGGAGAGAAAAAAGAGATAAAGAACCTGCCATTTAGGCAGGCTATGGGAGGGGAGGGAATTGGGGACATTGGTGGTGGGAAATGGGCACTGGTGGAGGGCGGATACTGGAACACTATGTGACCAAAACCTCCAAGCATGAACAACGTTGTAACGTTGTAATTGTATATTTCACGGTGGCATAATAAAATATTTTTAAAAATTGATCACCTAAGACGTTATCACAAAAATAAGAAGGAAAAAATGGGCAAAATGACTTAATTGTCAAAGCCAAATGTTGACAGAGAAAGTAATAGATGATATATATATATAGGATGAAAGCCAGGTGACAACCAAATTGCCTCAAAATAAAGAGAAAGGCTTAAGGAGACAAACAGAAGAGATTTTCACATAATCTTTTGCTGTTTGCAAAGATTTGCTATTTGCTCTCTTTTCCATTTCTTCACATCCGGAAATTCCTCCCCAAACTCTGGCATTGGCAGGCAATTATTGGTTTATGACATGAGGAATGATCAGAGTTATGACCCCATCACAATGCATGTTATGAATTAGAATGAACCATAATTTTTCCAAGCCACCCAGGTTTCTTTGCCTGGAAGACTCATCAACAGCTGATATTATGAAATTATTAGCAAGTACAGTGGGGTTTAAACTTCTCTTGGAAATATCTGCAACCTGATAACCAGTATGCAACTTCAAATGGAGTTCATCTCTCCTCGAACAAATATTTATATTTGAATAGGCAGCAATATTTTATATATGTGTTAAGAAAGCACCAACTGTGCCGGTATGATAGCCCAGTGGGTAGGGTGTTTGCCTTGCATGCGGCCGGCTAGTGCCGGCCTGGGTTCAATCCCTGGCATCCCATATGGTCCCCCGAGCACCACCAGGAGTAATTCCTGAGTGCAGAGCCAGGAGAAACCCCTGAGCATTGCCAGGTGTGACCCAAAAAAGCAAAAAAAAAAAAAAAGCACCAACTCCTAAATTATTTCATTTTGGCTATATAAGCCATGTAAGGTGGTTACTTAATTCATTGCTTCATGTCCAAAAAAGAAAAGATGCAAAAACAATGAATTTTGGCCAAAGAATACAGAATACAGAGGCAGTTGTCATATTAGCGGGATTTAAGCCAAAGTATCTCCTTGTGAGTCCTATTCTACCTAAAAAGGAGAAGAGAGAATACACTTTATGACTTAAACAAACATTCGGTATCATGGCTGCCTGTCAAATGGCCACACTACCAGCATGGCGCTTAACCTCCATACAGAGTTGGTGCAATTTTTTATCCCACAGTGAAACAAAACTAACACTGTAAATCAATCATTTATGAAAGGCACAAGACAAGTCACTTAACCTCTGTAAGCCTCTGTTTTCTTATCTGAGATACCAACATTCACCGTATAATTTAATTTAATAATCAACTTCATGGTGAGGATACAATACACGCAGCTAATGTGGTGGTAAGGGACACAGAGAACTAGCATGGTGCCTGGCAGTTAGCAATCAATCATTATAATTCAAGAGCAATCCTATTGATCCACGTGCCCACGGCCCCAGCACCAATGACATATGACTGGTGAGGGCGGAGAATCAAATCCATGAGTCTGTGTGTTCATTGCTCACATTTCGCACAGGTGCTATGGGAAAGTGGTCACTAATTGTCCTTGACGTAGTCGGAAAGGCTGAAAAGTCAAGGTGAGATGCTGAAGTACCTATATTGGAATAAGCACAGTCCCAAATCAAGACATGTCACCAACTTAAAAAAAAATCGAGCTGAATTTTTTTTTAAAGAGAGAGAAGAAACGTTTCAGGGCAGAGGATGTGGAAGAGGAGAGGGATTGACACATTTACGGATGCTCAGTGACACGAGCTCTATTTAGCCCCTCTTCTTCCTGCGCCAGCTGATGAAGACTGAGAGCGTTCTCCCAAGTTGTGCGCGAGCAGCACAGCTGTCGTGTTTGGGAACTTGAGTCAGAAACGTATGCTTCCTGCCAAGCCTTCACTGGGTACACGCTCAGAGCTGCACAAAAACAGAACGGCTTTAAAAATGATTGGAGAGCTTCCCTTTCACTGACAGATGGAAAGCATCAGAGATTGGTGGGACACATGGATGTAGCTGTGTGTGCCTAGCCCCACACTTGCACGCATGCAATGGGCAAGGAGGCTGTCGACAGGACTTAAAAATTAAAAGCTTCCTCGGTTTATTTTCTGCAGTGTGTTTTCTCAGAAACCTATTTTCTTTAAGGAATAACAGTCACGATAATTTTCCTGTGGATCTGAATGACGAAAGAGAAAGGATCTTCCCCCCAGCCTGAGTGTGTGCATTCTTGTGTGTACACACACATGTGAAGAACCTGTTTCAAAAGCTTAACGCCTCCCCACACATACACAAACACACAAATTGCTGGCCTCCTGCCATCATTAACTCGTAAAACGAGTTCAAAATGATATTCAGGAATTTACCGGGAAAAAAATGAAAAATAAGGGTGACTCCCTCCTCCCCAGATCCTGCCATTATTTGGATATTTTAATCTTTCCTCCCGTGTGAGATGATTAGACCAGTCAAGGTAACTATGGCAACACTCAATCCAGAGTGAATATGCTGCCTGAAGTTTAGCCAAGAGAGGGCTGCCTTACTGGCTCTTCCCAGCAACTGGAAGAGCGATTGATGGGCATCTTCTACGCATCTAAAGCTTCATAGACCACTGTGATTATGTGCTATTTTGAGTGACCATCATCTAGTTTGCTGGTACCTGAAGCTAACTTAAAAGACACAAACTGGTGATAAGAGCATCAGAAACTATGAATGCACACATATGAGTTAATCCTTGGTGGCTCATCCTTAGAGTAAATTCTTGGCAGCCTATTAGATTCCAGACCACCAGTTATGTAGCGAGAGAGTGACACGTTTGTCTAATAAACCCTTAGAAAGCAGAGCCCAGGTTTGCGGGTGCATCTAAATCTTTCTATTTGATCACCTTTCTTTTGCATGTAAGACGACTCATCCCAGCTTAAGTGGAATGTTTCTTTAACCTCCAGTAAAACAAAAAGGAGGAAGAACACATGCACATGATGTTGGTGAGTTGGGATTCTAAGGCTCTGAATTCCAATTCTAAGGCTTTGACCTCATCCTCACAGCACCAATGATAAAGAGGAGAGAAAGTTATTCTTTATAAATGGCTTGTTGACAGCACACAGGCAGGAAGATTTCTGTATGGAAAGGGCGGGGATAGAGAACTTTTAAAAAAAAAATTTTTTAATTTTTTTTATTTTTTATTTTTACAGTTACAAAGATATACAATTAAAAAGTTCATATTTGGGTTTTGGTCATACAGTGTTCCAGCACCCATCCCGCCACCAGTGCCCATCTCCAACCACCAATGTCCCCGGTTCCCTCCCCCCTCCCCAGCCCTCCTCCATGGCAGGCTCTTTATTTCTTTCCCTTTCTCTTTTCCTTCCCCTCCAGATGGATTACAGAACATACATTAAAGGGTTGTCATATGTATCCTTTTGCCTCTATTTAATGCTCAGTTCTAGGTTGGCATTAGTACCCTCGACAATTGTTAGCACACTGTTCCATTTTCTGTCTTACCTAGCCTCTGACTCCCACACGTTTGTGATAATTTCCACCTTTGACAAGACCTCCTGATATATGTTTCACTTGACCTTGGATATTGGTATCATAATATGTACATATATATTTATTCCATGCAAATAAATGCAGTCATTCTGTATCTGTCTCTCTCCTTCTGGCTAATTTCACTCAACATAATCTTCTCCATGTCCATCCATTTATAGGCAAATTTTATAACTTCATTTTTCCTAACAGCTGCATAGTATTCCATTGTGTAGATGTACCAAAGCTTCTTTATCCAGTCGGTCGATTTTTGGGCACTATGGTTGCTTCCAGATTCCGGCTATTGTGAATAGTGCTGCTATGAACATAAAAATAGGGATGGTGTTTCCGCTGCGTATTTTTGGTTTCCCAGAGTAGATTCCCAGGAGTGGTATGGCTGGGTCAAATGGGAGTTCAATTTCTAGTCTTTGGAGGAAAGTCCATATTGTTTTCCAGAAAGGCTGTACCAGCCGACATTCCCACCAACAATGGATAGAGAACTTTGCCATGCTTGGAGTGGAACCCTGGAGTACAGATAAGGCTCGGGAGAGAACCTCTGAGGCTGCTGTCCCCATTCCTGATTAAATCACGACAGTGCCCGAGGTCCTCCTCATCTGCCCAGAAAAGAAGTGGGCTAATGACACCTTTGTGAAAATCACATGTCCTGGGAGGCTTCTAACTTTAAACATGATACTCAACTTTTAACGTGAAGTTCTGAGACGTGTACAAAGTCAAATCATTGAACTAATGTAAAAAAAATGTAATTGTTTTACTTTTTTTAATGTAAAACAGATGCACCTCCACAAATACTAAGAGACTGAAACAAGCAGAAAGGGCCTTCAAGTACTTACACTTTAGAGAAGAGAAAAATAGTTCAGTAGATATACTAAAAAGATGGAGAGCTAAAGTAGAAAATTCGTGGTCGCAGAGCCAGGAGTTAACCCCTGATCTCGCTGGGTGTGGCCCAAAACACAATTAAAACCTGTAAAAATTAAAAATTGATTTATAAAGTGAAAAATGTTGTTAGATGGTTAGAAAATATCCCGGATATGTCTAGCAGGGAAAAATGGCTGCGGGCAGGGATGAAGCTAGTAAGAGTGAAACTGATGGTTCTGTATTTCCTTCCAAGTGCTGGCAGGGAGGCATTCAGGTACACATTTATAATTTTTATATGTAAGCTACAAAGTATAAATTAACGTGTGAATCTATTTAATTTTTATTCATAAATTAGTTTATAAATAAAGACACAAAGGAAAATATCTATTGATTACAAGATAATGATCAGTCTCAGGCACTGACTAAAAAGTCGTTACCTCATAGAGATTGCCATATAATGGTCAACTGATGCAGCTCAAGTACATAGAAAAATCAAATCAAAATAGGCTCCCAATAAATCACAGAAGATAACAATAAACACAAATGCAGGAGTTAACAGTTCATAAAAGTAGAAAGCAGAAGTATTAAGTACAAAAACTAATAAAACAATACATTTCTATTCAGTTAAAAATAACATCAAATATTAAAATACAGGGGATTCTATACACATTTTTGTTACAAAACAGGGTTTCCTAAGGTATTATAAACAACAAACAAAGCCCTTTATATCGATGTATTTGTAAAATGAAATTCCCAGAGGAAAAAAAAAACAATTTATAAAAATGACTCCTGGGAGGAAAATAAATCACAAAATCTAAATAGTCCTATGAATAGAGAAACCTAATCACTGCTAAAATTATTAATGCAAAGAAACTCTCCAACTCAAATGTCTTGGAGGTTCCAACAAATATTTAAATAAGGAAAGCCCAAACTTCATATAAAATTTATATTCATAAGCACAGATAAAAATGTGATTGCAATAAATTTTTAAGCAAAATCTGTAAATATATGCATTCTATGCCTTTATATACATCTACTCTTAGATTTAATCCAGTCAACAAGGTGACTGAATCTTTAGCAAATATAATTTTGTTTAGCAAATGAGTTTCTCTAAGATACATATGGGAGAAAGTTACATTCAACTTTGTAGGCCTGTAACTTGGTTTAAGTCATTACCACCCTGGTCAACTTGCTACATGAAAGCAGTCACAGATAACAGAAATGAATGGGCATGTCCATGTGCCAATAAAGCACTACTGACAATACAAAAATGGGATATAACATCAAGGCTTTCTTGTTGTTTTGCTTTGATTTTATTATTTTTTGGTCACACTCAGGGATGGTCAGGGGTTACTCTTGACTCCTGATGGTGCTCAGGAATGTTGGGGATCAAACCCAGGTTGGCTACAAGGCAAATGCCCTATATGCTGTGCTATTGCTCCAGTCCAAGTGTTGATTTCTATTTTCTTAATAGGATCTGGCCCCTATGCCATTTTTATTTTTAACAGTGTATCTTGGAATAAAATTAGGGTTACTGTGACAAAACAAAAAATAGGTCAAGGAGACAACTCATGGATCAGGGATCCAGGGACCTCATTCAATCCTGGTAGGAAAGGACCCCCACCCCAGAACTGCTAGGTATAGTCCTGGTGGCCCCAACACTGCTAGGCCTATCTCCACACCCTAAAGACTGAGCATTGAATCATCTGTCAGGTAGGATGGCTGTCAATGGGATTGGTCACTACAATACCCCTTCCCAAAATAAATAAGCTATCATCTTACAATATTCAGATAAAACATTTGACCAAGTTAAAAATGCTCAGTAAAGGGGACCAGGTAAGCAATTTTTATAAAATTGCAAGAGCCTTTGCACTATTCACAATAGCCAGAATCTGGAAACAATGAGAGTGCCCGAGAACTGATGACTGGATAAAGAAACTGTGGTACATCTACACAATGGAATACTATGCAGCTGTAAGGAAAAATGAAGTTGTAAAATTTGCCTATAAATGGATGGAAATAGAGAGAATCATGCTGAGTGAAATTAGCCAGAAGGAAAAAAGACAGATATATAATGACTACATTTATTCTCATGATATAAATATATATGTATTTTGATACCAATATCCAAGGTCAGGCAAAACATGTATCAGGAGGTCTTGTCAACAGGTGAAATCTACCACAAACATGTGGGGTAAGAAATTAAGTAAGACAGAGAAGGGAACAGTGTGCTAATAATTGTCAAAAATGATAATACCAGTCTAGAACTGAGCATTGAATATAGGCAAAAAGATACACATGATAACCTCTAAATGTATGCATTGCAAGCCACATTGTGTAATAGACGGGAGAGAGAAAGAGAGAGAGAGAGAGAGAGAGATAAAGAACCTGCCATAGAGGCAGGCTAGGGAAAGGGGGAGGAATTGGGGACACTGGTGGTGGGAAATGGGCACTGGTGGAGGGATGGGAGCTGGAACACTGTATGACCGAAACCCAAACATGGAACATCTTTGTAATTGTATATCTCATGGTCATATAATAAAATATAAAAAAAAAACTTAAAAAATGCAAGAGCTTCGTGACCGAGAGGGTCTTAATGAGGCCCTGATTTGATCCCAGGCACCACTCGCTCCTCAAGCCAGCACCGCTGTTGCATTCCCTCAATAAAAAGTTTAATAAATGGTAAGAGGCAGGGCTTCCTGAAATGGCAAAGGAGCTCCGCAGATATTTCCCGGGAAGGGGGTGGGGGTGATAAGTGAAGATTACTAGAGAAAACAAAGCTAGCACTTAGAATCTTTAGGCTTGTTCTAACAGCAGCAAATGGGAAAACAGTCACTCAAGAAAAACCTACAAGAGAAATCTCAGAAAGAACTACGCAGTCAGTGTTCCCGAGGCTGGTCCTGCCTTGTGCCATCTCCAGCTCTGCCGTGGGAGCTTGCCCTCCCCTACGCAGGCAGGTCAGCCATGGAGATGGGACTCCTTCCCAGCTCCCTGAAAGTGCTTTGGCTTCACAGCAGGAGAGCAGGTTTGGGTGTGGCCCAGTCCCCAACCCTCATATAAGCAGCTCTGCTCCACAGCCAGAGCAGACAGGACCTTCCCCCAGTGACCCTGACTTACAACAGAAGCTTAAAGTGCTGCAGGCCAAGGATGTAGGGAACATAGTCAAGCCCCCAAAGTTGGCTCAGGAGAGGAAGGTCCTTGTCAGCAGGGGCGGCTGAGAAGACCAGGAGCTGCCACCAGCCCAGCAGGTGCTCCCCCAGATGGAGAGCGGAGGATGCATTTTGGGCGGCGCAAGTCTACCCACAACCTTGAGGGCACTGAGACTGGGGTTTTGTCCACAGCGAGGGCAGTCTACCGGGTGAAGGGCTCTGCACACAGTATGGACAACACCATGTCCACAAGCGCTCCAGAAGTCATGCCAAAGGCAACAGAAAACAAGCAGAGCTGGTAGCCCACAACCAGACAAATGGAAAAAGACTCCGAAGTCCCAGAGAATAAATGATAGAAATAGCAAGAGCTGAGAAAACCCTCTTAGCATCTGAGTCAATCCTAGGAGCCAGGCAGCCTGACCCCCTCAATCAGTACAGGAAGGGGGTTGAAGCAGCCCCCACCACGCACACAGACCTATCAACAAGATAGTAGGTCTGCCTCTGGCACAGAAGCTTAACAATGAACTCTAGATGCCAAGGGCTGGACTCAGGGGAGACTCCCAGAAGCCAAGTACAGAAATAAAATGGCTCCTGTCCTATTCAGATGGAGAGTCTGGGTGAAATGGCTAGAATGAATCACATATAAAGCAGTCTAGTTTTTAAGAGGAAATAAAAGGGACAGGGAAATAACAGAGGGGTCATCAGTCCATACTTTGCACATTCCTGACCTTGGGTTTATAAATAACTTTTTTAGAAGCAGCAACAAAGACACAAATAGTGCTAATTCAATAAATGTTGGAAAGAAGTCCTTGTAAAGACTTTCCAAAGATGAGAAGACAAGTCATAGACTGGAGAAAATATTCACAAAAGGGATGTCTGATAAGGGACTCTCAACTCCAAGATTCAAACATTACAACCCTCTGAAAAGAAAATAAACAAAAAGTGTACACACACACAATGGCAAATAATCATATAGAAATGTACAATTCCCAAAGGAATACAGACAGCATGTGGATAAGATGAACATCCATTTATTGTGGCCTAATTGTTGCAGTGACCTGACACTGCATAAGCAATTGGTTAGAAGAAGACCACTAGATCCAGTCTGGTCCACATGTAAGGAGAGGAGACTAAGATTAGCCTAAAGTGTGAATTCCAGAACCAGGAATCATGATGACTGTGATCGCCATCTGCAACTACAGAAAGCTTCACCTTGGAAATAATAAAAAGTTAATGATCACAACTACTCCTTCCAACCAACATTTTCTACAGCTGATGTCAATCAAAATTGTTCACAAATAAATGACTTCAGGGTGGATCAGGAGGAACAAATATCTACTTATCTGTAGATGAAATGTATAGGCATTCAGAAAGCACTTAGGTATTTACAGATGAACCACCACAATAAGAAAGAAAAACACAAATGCTCAATATAAAATCAGTAGAAAGAACTGAATGTATTTCTACACAGGAGCTTGAAAGGGAAATTTCAAAACAATATTAAAAGGATCAACAATAAATATGTACTCAAGAACAAATCTAGGTGGAGAAAAATCTCTAGAGAAAAGTACCAAACTTTATGAAGGGATTTGAAAGTGAACCTAAATAAATGAAAACATACACGTTGTTCACAGATGAATGTTTGAAAGAGGCTATATTCCCCAGCCTTCACTCAACGATCTCTGTTATACCTTCCCCCCAATACAGAATACTTCCCAGATACCGAAGCTGAGTATAAATTCATAATTAGTAGACAGTGTAAGTGGAGAAGCAGACAAATAATGCAGTGAAACAGAATGTCAAGAAGCTGATTCTAGTACATGAACACAGTTCCTTTCCAATAGAGTTACATTCTAAATAAGGAAACAAAGATAGCCTTGATAATAAAAGTTTCAAGAGAAAGAGAGAAAGGAAGGAATGGAAGGAGTGAAGGGGAAGAAAACAGAGAGTCTGGAAAAGAGTGAAGGAAAGGAGGGATGAAGAAATTAAAAGCCCCATCACAAAAATCCATAAAAATAGCTTTTTGAGGTGCACATGCTGCCTGAGCCCATGGGGCGCCTGTGCCCACGTGGCCGAGCACATGTGGCACCAGCATCTTCACTCTTGAGATGTGAACTCACTCTCTCACTTTGTCTCCTCCTTCCCTTCCTAAAAGCTCCATATAAAATCTGATTTTACTTTAAAAAATAATTCTTAGACCGAAGAAAGAGTACAGCAGGTAGGGTGCTTGCCTTGCATGTGGTCAACCCAAGGCTAGATCCCCCAAACACTTGATCGTCCTAGCCCACTAGAAGTGATCCTTAAGCACAGAACTAATGCCATACCCTGTGCATCAATGGATGTGGCAAAAAAAAAATCTTGCAGCGGGGCCAGAGTGATAGCCCAGCGGGAGGGCATTTGCCTTGCACGTGGCCGGCCCATGCTGGCCCTGGTTCGATCCCCGGCATCCCATATGGTCCCCGAACACCGCCAGGAGTAATTCCTGAGTGCAGAGCCAGGAGTAACCCCCTGAGCATTGCCGGGTGTGACCCAAAAAAGCAAAAAAAAAAAAAAATCTTGCAGGGCTGGAGGCGATAGCACAGCCCGAGTAAGACATTTGCCTTGCATGCAACCGACCCAGGTTCGATTCCTGTTATCCCACATAGTCCCCCAAGCACCGCCAGGAGTAATTTCTGAGTGCAGAGCCAGGAGTAACCCCTGAGCATTGCCAGGTGTGACCCAAAAAGAAAAAAAAATCTTGCACTGATTTTGGGGAAAATATAGGAATGTTATTTAATATCATATTTTCATAGCTTATATTTTTCCTCTGTCAAATATGGTAATGAAAGATGCTATTCTATTATTATTTTGGTTTGGAAGCCACACCCAGCCGTGCTTAGGTCTTGTTTCTGGCTCTATGGTCAGGGATCACTCCTGGCAGGGTTCAGGGAAATACATAAGGTAATAGTCACTGAACTCAGGTTGACCATATGTGAGGCAGACACTCTATCCAAGATACCATATGGCTTCACTTCCTGAAATGGATCAGTTTTACATATTACCCCACATCACTTTCAGGTGAATTAGAAAAACTAATCCAAGAAAAAATTAAAGATATCTTAAGTGATAATATAGGAGAATATTTTTGTTATTTCAAGAGAGGAAACAATTTGTTGATTAAAAGAGAAGCAGCAATCAATGACAAATTACATTATGTTAAAACGGTTCATCAGAAGACTCCATAACGTGAAGAAGTAATATACAAAGTGAGTGAATATCCTTGTAGTGAAGACAACAAAGGGCATGTATACAGAAAAACACACACACACACAATAACATTCACAAAAGTTAGGAACAGATTTGTCACAAATGAAGAAATCCAACTGATGAAGTGGAGGGAAATGTACTTAATCTCATTAGTAACATAGAAATGTTGATTACTATCTAACCCCATGCACAAGAGTCAGATCAAAATGGATTAAAGACCTCAGCATCAAACCTGAATCCAATAATGTACAGAGAAAAAAAAGTAAGCAAAACTCTCCAAGACATTGAAGCTAAAGGCATCTTCAAAGATGAAACACCACTGGCCAAGCAAGTGGAAGCAAAGATAAACAAATAGGACTAGATGAAACCAAGAAGTTTCTGCACCTCAAAAGAAATGCAAATCAAAACAACAATGAGGTACCATCTCACCCCACAGAGACTGGCACACATCCAAAACAGCAAGAACAACCGGTGCTGGCCTGGATGTGGGGAAAAAAGGGACTCTCATCCACTGTTGGTGGGAGTGCCGACTGGTCCAGCCCTTTTGGAAAACAATATGGCCATTCCTCCGAAAGCTAGATATTGAGCTCCCATTTGATCCAGCAATAGCACTCCTGGGAATATACCCTAGAGACCGAAAAACACATAGCAGAAACACTATCTGTACTTCTTTATTCATCTCTGCGCTATTCACTATAGCTAGAATCTGGAAACAACCTAAATGCCCGAGAACAGAGGACTGGCTATAGAAACTGTGGTCCATCTACACTATGGAATACTATGCGGCTGTCAGAAAAGATGAAATTATGAAATTTACCTGCTAATGGATGGACATAGAGACTATCATGCTGAGTGAAATTAGTCAGAAGGAAAAGGACATATATAGAATGACTGCATTCATTAATACGACATAAATAGATACCAGTGTTTTACTAAATATGGGAAATGGTGATGGCAGATTAAAACTCACCACTGAATATACACAAAGAGACTTAAGTGATAAACTCTAAATATCTGCAGGGCTAGCCACAATGTGTAAAATAAGAGGGAGAGAGATGCAGAGACAGAGAGAGAGATAGAGAGAGAAAGAGAGGAAACTGGGGTACCTGCTATTAAGGCAGCCTGGGGCGGGAGGGGAGTGGTACATTGGTGGTGGAAATGGGGCACTGGTGGAGGGATGGGTGCTGTAATACTATATTGCCAAGAACCAATTATGAACACCTTTGTAATTGTATGTTTCACGGTGGTATAATAAAAAAAATTAAAAAAAAAAAAAGAAATGGTGACCAAGATACAAAAGACAGCCCAGAGAATGGGAAAGAATATTTACCCAATACTCATCTGATAAGGGGTTAATATTCAAGATATACAAGGCACTTGTTGAACTTTACAAGCAAAAAAATTCCAACCCCATCAAAAAATGCCGAGGGGTGTTGGGGGGCTGGAGCAATAGCACAGCGAGTAGGGAATTTGCCTTGCATGCCCAGATTTGATCCCCAGCATCCCATATGGTCCCCTGAGCTCCACCAGGAGTAATTCCTGAGCAGAGAGTCAGGAGAAACCCCCAAGCATTGTCGCGTATGACCCAAAAAAAAAAAAAAAATGGGCAGAAAAATGAACAAAAACTTCCTCAAAAAAGAAATTCAAATGGCCAAAAGTCATATGTAGAAATGCTCATCACCACTAATCATTAGGGAGATGCAAATCAAAACAACAATGAGATATCATCGCACACCACAAAAACTGACACATATCCAAAAGAGCAAGAACAACAAGTGCTGGTGTCAATATGGAGAGAAAGGGACTCTCATCCATTATTGATGGGAATGCTGACTGGTCCAGTCTTTTTGAAAAACAATATGGGCATTCCTCAAAAACTAGAAGTTTTTCTAGTTTTTGAGGAATAAAAACTAAGATTAAAATCAAAGTTTCATTTGACCCAGAAATACCACTTCTGGGATATATCCTGGGGACCAAAAACACACAGCAGAAACATCATCTGCAGTTCTATGTTCATTACAGCACTACTTAGAATAGCCAGAATCTCAGAATCTGTAAACAACCTGAGTGTCGTAAAATAGAAGACTAAAGAAACTATAGCACATTTACACAGCGGAATTCTATGCAGCTGTCAGAAAAAAAAGTGAAGTTATGAAATTTGCCTATGACTGGATGGACATGGAGAGTATCATGCTGAGTGAAATGAGTCAGAAGGACATATGTATAATTACTGCATTCATTGGTAGGTTTTAAAGAAAAATAGATGAGACTATTAAAATAGACTTAATAGCACAGTGGGTAGGGCATTTGCCTTGCATGCGGCAGACCCAGATTTGATCCCCAGCAACCCATATCTAAGGCCAGGCAAAACAGGAACCAGCTTTGTACTGGCCCATTGTACAGTGATTCAATCACTTGATCACTTGAATCCCGTTGTTCATCTATTTGCTCGAGCGGGCGCCAGTAACATTTCCATTGGACCCTATCACGTGCCAATGTAGCCCAATGGCATCTGGTTGATTCAGGAATATGAAGAGCCTCAAACCATTTTATCAGGCACTGCTTGTTTGCCTTTCTTACTGCTGCCGTATTAAGGGCTCTTTCGGGGTGAGGAAAATAAACATTTCGGTTCACGGGGATTTGGCATATCAAACACGCATTGGACAGCTTGCCAGGCTCTGCCATGCGGGCACTATATTCTCATTACTTTGTGGGGCTCTCTCAGAGGGGTTTTAATATTATTTATCATTTATTTGTGACAACTGGTATTGCATCCAGAAATTTACTGTTGAGATCCCTCTCTGGCTCTTTTATTAAACCCTTTTTTCCCATTTTTTAATTGAATAACTGTGAGATACCCAGTCGTAAAACTGTTTAGGATCAGGTTTCAGTTATACAATGTTCTAGGACCATTCCTCCACCAGTGTGTATTTCCCACCACCAATGTCCCCAGTTTCCTTCCTGCCACCCCCACTACCAGTCTACCTTTATGACAGGCACTTTTCTTCTCTTTCTCCTTTTGGGCATTTGCAAAACAGATACTGAGAATTTATCATGTTTGTACCTCTACCTACCTTCAGATGCAGATCTTATCCAGAGTGATTAGTGTCAACTATCATTCTCATAGTGGCTCCTTCTCTATCCCAACTGCCTTCTCTCCAGCACCTGAGACAGGCTTCCAATCATATAGCAGCCCTCCTGGTCTGTGTTTCTACTGTCCTTGGGGGATTAGTCTCACACTGTGTTTTTTCATATCCCAAGAATGAGTGCAATCATTCTATGTCTGTACCTCTCCTTCTGACTCATTTCACTAAGCATGGTACTTGTCCATGTCCATCCGTTTATAAGCCGATTTCATGACTACATTTTCCTAACAGCTGTGTAGTATTCCATTATATTAAAGTACCATAGTTTCTTTAACCAGTTTTCTCTTTCCGGGCATTTGGGTTGTTCACAGATCCTGGCTGTTTTGAGTCGTGATGCCATGAAGATAGAAGTCCAGATGGCATTTCTGCTGTGAGATTTTGTGCCCCTGTCATATATTCCAGAGTGGTATTGATGAGTCATATGGAAACTCAATTTGCAGTTTTTTGAGGAATACTCATATTGTTCTCCAAAGAGGCTGAACTTGTCGGCATTTTCACCAATAATAAAAGGAGAATCCCTTTCTCCCCAGATCCGCACCAACTCTGGTGATTCAATAAAAATTTAAAAAAATAAAAGAAAGAAATGCTGATTAAAAGTGCCTCAAAAACTACGATATTGGAGAAGAGTGAGCCAGTTTAGGATACATCAGACTGTATGATGGAAGACAGACTCACAATCATCATCTGGTTCTAATCTCAGGGTGGGGAAAATACAGAGAGATGTATTACGTTATTGAGTCAATATTAGTTCAAAGAGCATAAATGCACGTGGGCAAGGGTCTATTATCATGACCCACCACAAGTTTGCAGGGGCAACAAGAGAAGCTGGAGAAAGATTTTCAGACCAGCGTGCAATGACTGTCACCAAACTCAGCAGTTAGAGGTGCAGGATCTTGCTTGAGGAGGAAGGGAATGGGAGAAGAGCTAGCAATGTTCTATTTTTTACTTATTTCTTTGTTCGAGAAATAAAGACAGGGATTAGTTGTATAATTATGTGTTAAACTATGCGAATGCTGTAGTTTTCTCTTTTGAGATTATATTATACCTTGAAAGGAAAAAAATGCTTAGAGACAAAATTTACTTAGAGACACAAAAGTTCAAGACAGGGAGGATACAGCATAGAGAGAAAACAAGGACTAATTTCAGAGTTCTAGCAAGTTATATTAGCTGGTTTTGGTTACACAATTTCTCTTTTTAAAAAAGAAAATAAATCTATTGGGGAGTTTGGACCATGCCTGGCAGTGCTTAGGGACTTCTACAGGCTCTGTGCTCAAGGACCACTTCCAGGCAGTTATCTTGGCGTCACACTGTAATGCTGGAAACTGAACCTGAGTCTCCTGCATGCAAAGCAAATGCTCCAGCCACTGAGTCATTTTCTGGCCCACAAGCATTCATAGATAAGTCTAAATTTCCACCTCTCTCTCTACATATGGATCTACAATTTATTTTTATCTAAGGATTTGACAAATATTAAGTCCGAAACTTAGAAAAAATACAATCACTGGCAATGTATTTTTATGCAATCACTGTCACTCACAAATAATTCAATCAATAAAAAGGAAAGCTAATTCTGGAACCAGGGATCAGCAAAGTACAGTCTTACAGTAGGTCACAATAGTGGGCTGCTGAGAATGGCTGTGTCCAATGAAGATTTTTACACTCAAGATCTTGGGGAAAAACAAAATAATGAAAAAAAGAATAGGAAGTGATGTGTGCATACAAAATAACACTCACTCTTCTATAAATAAAGTTTTATTGTAACACGGCACTTGGTTTGTTTACAGACTGTCTTGCTTTCTCTACAAGTGCAGACTGGAGGAGCTGCTACAGAGACCATATGGCCCTCGAGCCTGCAATATTTACTATGTGGCCTTTTACAGGAAGTTTGCTAACTGCTTTCCAAAGCTTTCAGTGTCTCTTTGGCAGGCCAGGTTGTTCTGCGCTGCCTTGGGGGCTCTTCTCCCCCAGGGCTCAGCTGCCTAAACAGGCGCCTGCTGAGGCTGGCAGTTCTTCCTGAGAGGGGTCCTCAGCATGTGGAATAGAGTTCTTGCTAACAAAATGCTCTGAGCCCCATTTCTCATCCGAACTCCCTATTGCACCTTCCACCTGCAGCTGTCACCAGAGACAGAAGGAGCCTAAGACGAAGCGCTCAGGAATGCTACTTTCTCAAGGACACTGTTTCAGGAGGTCTGGGCCGCACCAAGTAGGGGAAAGCTTCTAGGTTGGAATTGCAGCTCTGTTACTGAGTCATAGGGAGTTAGTTAGCAAGCAATTGTGAAAGTCGAGGTTTCTTATTCCTTATAACATGGAAATCTTAATACGCCAGGAACTGTATGAGAATAAGGGATGATGTGGGCAAAAATCCCTGCAAAATAGGAGACATCCAATCAAAAGAAGTTATTAGTATTCATAATAATCAATTCAGCAGGCATCAGGGCAGAGGAAAAAAAAAAAACGCAAACTAGCCTCCACGGTATTGCTGGGGTTCTGCTCTATGTCCTTAAAGGCCTCCGGTGCCAGGGAGTGATGCAAGAGTATAATTAATTAACTCAAGAGGATGGGGCAGGGAATCTCTCATCAGCCCCTCTCTCATCATAAGTGATTCACCGCTCGGCTCCACCACGGTCTAAATTCAGTTTTATAGGGTCTCTCTCCGGGGCATTTATGCATCTCTTACCAACATATCTCAATGCACTGTATGTTACAGCATGATCAGCATTGCATCCAGGGCACTAAGCTGCACCAAGGTCTCAGCGAGTTAACCAAGAAAATGAAAGTGGGCGGAGTAATGGCGCCCAACGGCGCCAACATGAAAGGTCTTAGAAAGATGCTTCTGCTGGCAGCTGCAGTGAAGTGTCACCACTGAGGACAGAAAGGGGTCTCGTCCCCTCCCAGGCGGAAGGCAGGAGATCGCTGCTTACTCACTCCGGAGCCCTGGCCATGAGGCTCAAACACGCACATCAGTGGGTCAGCGGCCTGGCCACAGCAGGAGATGGAACTCACTTAGCGTTCTGCTAAAGGAGGGAGCAGATTCTATTGTTCATGGATCAGAACAACACATAGAGAATGATCTCATGGGACTAATTCTCTGATACCTATATTAGAAGCCTTGTTTTGACAGATTAGACACCTGAAGCTAAAATGTCAACTGAGCAAGTAGATTTTATGGGAAGAAAACTGGAGGAGGAGGCAGCTGGGGACAGAGGTCAGGCCTGCGTCAGTGCTCAGCCTTGTGGTGAGCCCCCCAGAAGCACAGGCAGTGGGGACCTGCGTGATGCTCTCCAACCACATGCCTGAAGGCTGAGTTGGAACAGAGAGTCCGGACAGAGACTGAATCTGGGATCCTTCTGCCTCTCTTCTTCCTGGGAGAAACTGAAGAAACCTCCTTCTCCAGAGCCAAGAAATATCGGAGGTGGACAGGCAGTCTAGGAGATTGGACTTATAGCTTGCACACAGCTGACCACCACAGCACTACCACAGCACCACAGGCTCCAAGCATGACCTGATACAGTCCAGGAAGTGCCCACACCCTTCACAGGGTGGTCCTGGGGTCTTGGCAACACAGGGCAAATGGAGCAGCACCTTCATGAACCCAAGCATCACCTGAATAGTTGGCGGGATAAGATGGCCAGGCATGACCATTCCCCAGCACTGCCTAGTCCACCCCTAAAAAGGAAAAAGGCTGCTCAGGGCCCTGACCATCTGTGCTCAGAAATGACAATCATCAGAACTACTCCAAACACACTCACTAGGACTCCGGCATGTGCCTCATCTACAGGCTCCGTCCACAGGCCCTTATTATCACCTCACCCTGCCACAAGCTCAGATGCTCTTGCTGCCCTCTGAAGAAGGTGAGGCCTGTGGGATCTGGACGCACATGCACCCCAAACAGGATCTCTCTACTCCACCAACCACCTCCTGGCATGCACACAGGGCCTCACTTCCAGGTCTGTGTTGTTTGCTTGTACTCCTGCCCCCAAGCTCCTGCCTGCCCAGGGATCTTCTCCTGAGTCCACAGAGAGGCTGACCCCTGGTGAAGAACTGAACAGACAGTATAGGGAAAGGGTGTTTGTTTTGCATGTGGTCAACTCCAATTTGATCCCTGGCACCCATGAGATTGCCCAATCATTACCAGGTAATCCCGGTCCCATAAGGCTGAGCATCCTTATGAGGTGCTCAGTGCATCCTGGGGCCTCACAGTGAACCACCAGCCTGGTTCAAATCCCTAGGAGGGGGTCCAGACCTCTTGAGCATCACTTGGGAGCCGCCACCCTGAACAGAATAAAGACTATGCCTTGTACACACATCACTAAGCACAACATCACAAACTCAGGCACAGGATACAGGGTTAGGCCCAGCAGCCGGTGCTGTCCTCTGTCTATTCAGAGAGAAACTAAGGAAGGCCCTGTGGCTCACTTCCATCCATCGGGACTCCAGGGTGAGCACAGGATCTGCTGGTGGGCCAGAGACAGTTGGGCCTGAGCTTGTTTTGGGCTGTGCCAGTAGCACTCAGGAGATCTGCAAGCCACATTCTGGTCCCCGCACACTGCAAGCCTTATCTACACAGGTGACCATGTCCACCCAGCTCCTTCATTCTCTAGGATAAACCGAGTCCAGTTCTGAGTCTGTGGTGCCCTCTGTCGGCCTGGGGAGCATCTGCTATACCCACTGCAGGTGCACTGCATCTCCTCTGGAGCCATGAAGACATTTTTCCTGGCACCTCGGGTAAGCTGGGTACAGAGCAGTGGAGAAAGGTTGCAGGGAACATTCCTCCAAGTAGGACCTGCAAGTCCTGGTGTTGGCCTCCTCCAGTGATGCTAAGGCCATTAAAAGGGTGGCGCAGAGGCCACAGGAAGCCAGTTCACAGCCTCTCCCTGCCTAGGGTGCTGGCTTCTGCTTTTACTCTCCTGAAGCCTCCTGTCAGCATCAGAGGAAGCCATGAGCTCTCTGTGACTGCATCCAGGGAAAGAGAACTTCAGCCTCCTCTCTGCTCTCCAAAGCCTTCTGTCTTCTCCCAAAAGTGGAGATGAAAATGTCAGAGGTCATGTGTCCCCCACAACCACCATTTCTGAGCTCCCTGGGAACCAGAGGCTTCCCTCCACAGTCCCTTTTTGATGGAGATGACAGATATCCCTTTCCCGGAGGACACACAAAAGCTAATTCCTAAAGATCTGTGCACGTTGATGGTCACAGCTGTGGCATTCACAACAGCCATGGTCTGGACGCAACCCAAGTGCCCAGGAACAGGTGACTAGCTAAAGCTCATATGTGACCTACACACAGCGGAACACTAGACAGCTAGGAGAAAAGGTGGACGCCGCATTTTGCTACAACATGGATGGACCATGCTAGGGAACTGTGTCAGGGGAAGACAGACACAGAGCAGGTGCTCTGTGTCACAGGCGGGTAGAAAGAAGGCAAAGCAAGAGAATGAGCAGTGTCCACGGAAAACAAACCCATAGCTTCTGAGGTGGCCTAAAGGGGGAAGGGAACCACAGACAGTGGTGGAGAGAGAACAGAACTTTGGGAACGGCACTGTATGAAGCACTGCCCCCTGAGACGTGAACATCTGTACTCTTGTGCACTCCTGTCCCGCAGGAAGCTGTCATGTAGGGAAGCACCCCCTTTGTGTGGGGTCCCCACCACCCTTCTCAGGTGGACCGAAGGCAAACGCCCCTAAGGAACATGCCTCATGACGGAATGGTGGAAAGGATGAGATTTAGAGTGAATAGTACACTCTGCTCCTGCCACACCTTTGCTAGACTAACCATGGAGGGTCCAGAAGCCAAGACCCAACCAAAACCAACGTCCCGTTCATTCAGCAGCTCACCTGTCTTGTCTAACACGGCTTTTAGAGTGGGGGCTGGCACCCCTGAGGCTAAGCAAGAAGGAGCCAAACACCCAGGCACCCTGTTCTCTAGTCAAAGAGGGGCCATGATGAGCTTTCTGCTTCTGAGTCTTGAGTCTAGACATATGCAACTCACTCCTTCCCCTTTTCTCCCTTCAAAATTGCCCAGAAGCCCCCAAAGGGAGGAGGTGAGTCCCCCTTCCAAAGCCCCCAGAGAGACCCGCCACCACGTCATCTCAGTCACACAATATCCTGAGAGGTTCCCTCCCTGATTCTCTCGGCATGCAGAAGCTGGACAAGAGATACATAATTTATACAGGCAATTACACATCAATTGGTTATTAAAAGTGCCCTCATTGAGATGTTCTGTATTGAGGACACCGAGATAAATCTGGTTCCCCAGGTAACCGGCGCTCACAGACAGAAAGTGAATTTTGTGATTTGGGACTGGCACCCCTTCTCTTGACCCTGCTATTCTTCTCTGCCTACCATGGGGCGTCTGCCTGTGCGTGGGTGGGGGAAGACAGCAGCGGCGGGAGAAAGCAGGGTGTGGAGAATCGTCTGGATCTTTCCTGGGAGCCCCTGCCTCCTGGGAAAAATAATTATTTTCCTAATTAATTAAACATTTGTCCATGAATTCTCTCATTCATTCATCAATCCACCTGATTCCAGAATAATCCTGGTGCGGAAGAAGCCCTGGGCAAGAAAGAGTTGGAAGAGGGCTTAGCAGTCAAAAGACAAGAGCCAGAGCAATAGTACAGCAGGGAGGGCATTTGCCTTGCAAGTGACCGATCTGGGTTAAATTCCTGGCATCTATATGCCCCACTCCAAGCACCACTGGAGTCATTCCTGAGTGCAGAGCCAGGAGTAACCCCTGAGCATTGCTGGGTGTGACCCAAAAAGCAAAAATAGATAGACAGACAGACAGACAGACAGACAGACAGACAGACAGACAGACAGATAGATAGATAGATAGATAGATAGATAGATAGAGAGAGAGAGAGAGAGAGAGAGAGAGACAAATAAATAAATAAAAGTCAAGAGCTTCTCCCCTGCTTTGAAGATGTGGCTGCGAGGGAGATGCTGGTTCACAGATGCCCTCTGAGCACTGTGGGAAGTGCAGGGATAGAGGGAAAGACCAATGACAAGGCTTGGAAGGAGTCATTTGAACCCTCCATGGCAGCAGGGAAAAGCTCAAGGACGTTGATCAGAAATGGGCTTGGAAAGAATACACAGAAGCTCCCCAGATGGGGCATGACAAACCCACCCAGGAAAAGGGTGAGGGTGCAAAGGGACAGTGTCAGTCTCACTGAGGCCAGACGTTCCAGCAGGAGGTCACAACTGGCCACAAATCTGTACAATCGCCTTTTATAAAGTGCAGAGAAAGATTGGGGGCGTTGGCACTATGGAGAGGGCACTGGTACTCTAACAGCTCCTGCTTGTTTGTTTACTTCAATACGAAAGTGTCAAATTGGAGACACAAGGGTTGGACCCATGAGCCTGGGTTTTAAAGTTCTCCCAGCAATCCTTTAGGAAACAGGGCACAAACAGCACTTGGGGAAAAAAAAACAAAGCTGGTTCTGATCGATGCTTCCCTTCTTCCTGGCTTCTCCTCCTCAAGCCTGGGCAGGAGCCGGGAGGCTTCAGTGAGTCATTAACTCTCACAGCGCTTGCTTAATGTCATCTAGTCAACGGTATCCCCAGAAGAGGCTAATGTTTTTCCAGTTGTGTTTAAGAGTTGGGAAGATGCCCAGATACGCTGACAGTCCTCTGGCACCCGCACCCAGGAGCTTCCTAGAAATGTAGCAGCAGCGAGCCCAGAGCCAGGCAGTCCAGAGACCCAAAGAAGGCAGTTTTGACCACAAGTGTAAACCACACCGGAAGTCTCAAGGAGCAAGACAGAAAGCCTATTGGGTTGAATGGTTAAGGGTGGAGGGAACTTCCCTCCTATCGCACAGCACCAAATGTTGATCATTGGCAGGATGATCCTCATTCAACAACCTAGGCACAAAATGTAAAAAGGCATTGAGACAGCATTTCTAAGGCATTAGCTGGATACAGGTAGCTTTTACAACCCAGAAGGAGAGGACTCCACACAGAGGAAGAAAAATAACTGTTACAATTTAATCATCAAATAATGGTATTTTGTTAGTTGCCTCAGTAAGATAAGTTAACTGTTTGCAAAACAATTCTGAGTTATGACGTATTCCCTCTGAACAATCAGAATTCATAAACACGATCATGCCTGCCCTAGCCACATTGCTGGGAAAATGCTGCTCTTTATAGCCACTTCATCTTCTCGGTTTATGACTGGTGAAGTAAGAGGAGATCAGCTGATGTCAGTGCTCACTCCGACAGCAAGTGAGGTGCTTGGGGTGTGTGTTCGCTCATTTCAGTCCTTCCCACACCCAAGCTGGTATCTTGATCCTTCATTAAAGAGACAGGAATTAAATTTCTGAATATATGCACCCCTGACCCAAGGTCACTACCAAGAGGGTCAGTAACAGATCTGGAACCACTGGCCCACATCTCTTTACCAATAATATGCTGAGCCTGTGGAAGAGATCCTGCTATTCTCCGCATTCACTCTGTGACTCCAACAGTCTGAAATGTAAAGTCAGGGCTCCTTCTGACTTGAGTGGAAACTTTCTGTAAATATATATTCACTTGTTTTGTACAATAAACACCATACAGGTTGCCTGGCTTTAGCTCACCATTCTTCGACCTTCTCACAGCTGCGCGTGGGCATGTGTCCTGCACACCTGGCTCAGGAACTGGCAGTTATAACCAGCGGCAGACCATGGGTCTTAACCCTTTCTTCAGCCACAGCCCAGCACCACTGCATGAATCAGCGACTGAAGATAGCTATTCTAGCTGCTCTGTGTTATAGTAGTGAAAAAAATACTTAAAAATTCTGTCTTCGTAGAGTGCAGGGTTTAGCAGAGGGAGACTACCAAAATACAAGGAATACTGGAAACCAGAAAATCATTCAGTAAGTTAGACCCTCCATTATGGGGGAGGGGGAGTACATAACGTCAATTCCATAAACACCCATCACAATTTTTTATCAGCTTTATTTAACCAGAACTGGCACACTAGATTGATTCAATTGCAAGAGAAATAGAAGATTCAGGCCGTTTCACTTAACCTGTTATACCCTTTCTCAAATAAATATGCATCCCTCATGTCTGAAAAATAAAAATAGCTCATGGACTTTCTAATTATCTCGATGAGCATTTACATGGAAAACAATTTATACATTTATACACACCACAACACAGCATGCACACACACACACACACACACACTTCATAATTTCCTCAGTGGAAAGAAAATAAAAAATTAAAACATGAAGAGGCTCTCCCAAAGCACACATGTATGTGCACACAAACACACACACACATGCATGCACACTCACACACACACACACACACAAAGAAGTCTAGGATGTGAAAATTCAAGAGTGGGTGGGGTCCAGATCCAGACCATTTCTTCCCTCCTGCCCCCGTCCTCGACCTCTTGCCTGACAGTCCCTGATGAACTGGACTTCATCCCATCTAAAGACAGGGAAGGGAAGTCATTGCATCAAGTGCATGGCCAACAGAGGGCACTGGTCCAAGAAATCCCTTGGCACTCAGAGAAAGCCAAGAGTATCGATTTCCCAGAAACTCTGTAACTCTGGAGCTACTACTTTGAAAAGAGCGCCTGTGACTGAGCTACCACCCAAATTTGAGTCCTGCCTGAAAGCCTCTCCAGTCCCCAAGCATAGCTCTTAAGGGTTTCTGTCTAGAAACCCCAAGCAGCAGAAAGCGGCTCAGATCAGCAAGATCCCAATCAAGCCCAGGGGGCCTGAGGCACCTCAGAACTATTCCATCTGGTCTTTACTTCGGGGCCCATCTCTAGGGACACAGAAGGAAGGAGACTCTGAGAGGACACTGCACTGACAGAGCTATGCTGACCCCCTCCCCACCCCTCACCGCCACGTGTCTCCTTTAGTGCAAAGAACCGGCTTAGCAGGAAATCGAATAATTCTGTCCTCTCCCCTGCTGCCTGCCTCCCTGGCCATCCTCCGAGGATGGGGCTGCCAGGTGTCTTGAAGCTCAGGGACAACATCCCTTTCATCTCTCTGTGTGAAAGAGCAAAGAGGCACCCAGGGCTGCTGACGCCAGGGTGCAGGTTCACGTGGGCCCTAAGGGGGCCTCACCCCTCTCTGGTTCCCAGAGCTGAACTGCTCTTCCTCTGAAGCTGTCCCATATGCATGCACCGGGACTGCAACAGTTCCACAGCTGAAAAATGCATCTGCCCTCGTGGCCATCACAAACCATGTCTCCCCAGCACCTCCAGCTTTCACGTTCCCACCTCGTGGCCCTCCCCGCCCCAACTCTTCCTTCTTTTCCCCGCCATTCTGACTCTCCGTGCACACACCAGTGTCCGGGGTCATGCTCTCCTCCCTTCCTTCCTGGGTTCCAGCAAATCCCACAGGGACAGCCAGGGCCATGGGACCATGGGAAATCAGAAGCACATGAGTTCAGGTGCTGCAGTGAAAAAATAATCCAGCTCCAGTGAGGTTTCTAAATAGAAAGGAACTGCATATTAGTTAGAGGCGAGTGTGTAGTAGGGGTGCAGTGGGGGCAGGGGTCACTATCACAAATGTCAGAATGTGTCCACGTGACCTCAATTAGCGCACAGTTCACAGGCGTCAAACGCCTTTGGCGACATTTCTCTTTTTCTCTTGTTAGAGCAGGCTGCTCACGGATTCTCCCAGGACAACGTCGGGAAATCGTGTCTGCTGGCCTGCCGGCACTGAACTGCATCAAGAACGAGACAGTCAGGTTCCATCTCTCCAAATCTTCCTTATTTCATATCCTCCTTCTCCATCACAGGACCCAAGAATAACATTTAGGAGAATCCTGGGGACCCCCACATGAGTCTGGTTTATAGCTTCTGGGGTCTCCCATCTAAGCACCCTTTTGTTCTCAGCTCTGAGCTGTGGGGTCCAGTGAGGTGGGCAAACAAGGACCACAGCAGAGTGGTCTTTGGGCCGATGTCCACCCCCGCACCTCATTGCATCAACACTGTCCTCCAGCTCTGTTGAATAAATAAAAGCTCCAGCCAGAAAGGTGCTTTCTTGACCTTCATGCCTGGGCACCTCACAGAAAACCTGCTATTAAGCACTGCCCTTAAATCATCCTCAACGTGGTCTTTCCTCCCAAGCCCTCATTCCACATTATAATTATTTCTTGTATGTTAAAGGTTCCTCGGACCATCACCATCTTTGCTGACTCTCTCCCCTCAAGACTATATGATCCACAAGAGAAAGACACTGTGTTTGAAGGTACAGAGGGTATGAATATTAAAAAACAGACTCCCCATTTAACTCAGGGATGACAGAACCTTAGGCAAAAAAAAAAACAAACAAACATATAAACAGTCCATATATTTTCCAGGGAAACTGCTACAATTCAAATCTTCTGTGGCCCAGGGAAGTGAAACCCTTTTGCCCTCAATTGCCCAGCAATTCAGGGAGCGGTTTTCCTTGTTACCCCACTTAACTCCCTACACTCTGCACAGGAAGTGGCCAGAATGAGTGGGTCTGGCAGCGGCGCCTGGTGAGCCCCACAACCAGGCGCCGCTGCCAGACCCACTCATTCTGGCCACTTCCTGGTTGAGGTGCTTCATGTCTGTCCTTTTTCTGTTTTTCCTTCCCAGATGTGGTGCTTCAGTGCAGCTGGAGACTGCTGTGGTGATGGAGTCCCAGGCTGCAGGGTTGCCAGGATCGTTCATGAGGGTACACATGGGACACTGAGGATTGGAACGCTTGACTTTCAGTTGTGCTGCATGTGTTCTGAGTCCCTGAGCTTTAACTCTGGGTTCTTTTTGTTTGTTCACTTTTGAGGCCACACCTGGAGATGTTCAGGGCTGACTCCTGGCTCTGCACTCACTCTTGGTGGGACTCAGTGGGCTACATGGGGTAACAGGGATTGAATGAGCTCTGCAGCATGCAAGGCGAGTTCACTGTCCACTGTGCCATCTCTTTGGCCCTGTCCTCTAGGCTCTTACTCTGTTCCTTTCTGATGGAGAGGAGGCACATCTAGCAGTTCTCTGGGCTAACTCCTGTCTCAGTACTCAGGATCGCTGCTGACAGAGCTCAGGACATCATCTACAGAGCTGACGATTGAACCAGGGTTGACCACATGCAAGGAAATGCCTTAACCCCATTACTATCTCTCCAGTCCCTTAATACATTTTTAAGTGGACCAATTGGAAAGGGGAAATGAAAGAAAATAAAAGACAGAGAAAGATAGACAGAGAGATAGAGAGAGAGAAGCAAAGAAGCCCCAGAAACCCCTCACTGTGCAGATGGTTCCAGAACCCTGCTCCTACTCTATTATCAGCAGACTTCACTCCAGGGATGATATACTCTGCAATTTGTATGGCAAAAGACACGCTTTTGAAACCAAACTGGTTATTATTGCGGAGGCTCCTGCCTCAAGCAACAGTCTGAATGTTTTTCTCCCCTGAAATCTGAACATATTCATCAAACTGCGTAGCTCTCCTGGACTTGCAATTAATCACGGCTTGTTTCAAGCTTTGTTAATTAATACCAAGGCCAGGGACCCAGTGGAGGCCCCAAATTTAATCTGAGGAGCTTTAAAATTATTATAATCTGCAAGAGGAAGAGCTGATGGATTTCAAATCGCCTATTTTCTAAAGGCCTATCCAAAACAAATATTTATTTTTTCTGCACTGCCAAGACCTTGGTGATGAAGGCCCCGCAGCTCTCCAAATAGCCTTTTGTTGCTAGTGTGAGGTGACACCTGGCCAGCAGAGGGCGTGAAACTGAGTGACAAACATCCTGTTCTCAGAGCCATGCAGACTTAATGATTTAAGGATACAAAGAGCAAACCACACGGAGACCCCTAGGCAGCCCCCTGGCAACAACAGAATCAATACAAGAGCAGAACGCCTGGCAGACTCTGGTCTGCAAGAACCAGCAGGAAACATCTTAAGTCTCTTTTTCTCCCCCTGTAGCTACACATTGCCAAGAAGACTTGGGTCTGATTTTCACCCAGGAAGGGACTAGCCAAAGTGAACACAAGCTCTTCCAAAGGAACCCAGAGATGGGGCCTCTGGAACGAGACCCAGGGCCATCTCAGGAGACAGCGGCTGCTCTCTCTCTCTCTCTCTCACTTTGTTTTCCTGGGCTGTCTTTCAGTCCCAATGTGCAGCACTGACTGGCAAATCCTCTGCTGATGAATAGTCATTTTGAAAACCTCTGCAGCCACCAGGCCACACCATGATTTAGACATTGCCCTGGCCAAGGTTTCATGCATTCCTCCGAGTGCTTAATCCTGGGTTTTGAAAGGAGCCTTTAAGAAGGACATTTGCACCTTCCCAAGCCAGCAGCAGGGCAAGAGTGCTGGAAAGCCATTGCTTTGGAAGCCAGGAGCTCCCTGGTTATCTATCACTAGCACGACACCAAAATGTTGCCGAGGATAATATTTAGTATAAAGACCTCAGCATGCAGAGTGTAAAGAAACAAAGGCAGGGGCTAGACTGCAGAGCCATGAGTAATCTTTGAGCACAGAGCCAGGAGTGAGCCCTGAATACCACCAGATGTGTCCAACCCCAAATAAAATCTCATAGGACCCTGGAATTGCTCCAGTTCAACCCTCACACACAAAGGTGTGGTGTGTATTCACCCTTGTCCTTTCGTGCTAACTAACTATATGTGTTCTTCATGCAAAGATTCTTAGCCTCAATCATGACAGGAAAGAATTGGGGGTGGGGGCATCCTGGTAGCTCACCGTGAGCATAGAGTGGCTAGTGCTCTGTGTTGCATGAATAAACAGGTATGTAAGTGTAAAGATGTGGGTTCCCTACCTCCGCGGTGGATAATGGCCAGAGCCATCATTATCTTTTTTCATCTTTCCTATGCCCAGGCAAGCATCTGGTGTTGGACACACTGCTTCAATGAATCACTGAGGTAAGTATATTGAGGTCAGTCTAGGTCTGGTCTTATTGTATTAAAGGAAACTAAAGCCCTGGCAGGGCAAATTACTTGTCCAAAGTCACACAATTAATTATCAGATTCATTGGGCATATGTCCAAGCCGCCAAGTACATGGGCCAATTCCTTTTCTTTGAAGCTGTGTCCTCAGCAAAATTTCCCATTAGTTAGGGGTGTACAGGAAGGGCAGGGGCTGGAGCAATAAAGAACACTCAGGCCAGCTGTGAATGGGCGCAACAGCCAGAAGCAGGGAGGCAGAGTTGAGCGGAGGCAACAGCCCCAGGTTCTAGGCCAGGCGCCTCCATCTCAGCACACCCACTCTCCTATTGTTGGGACCAAGAAAACAATTGAGAAGTCCAGTTCAGAGTGGGAAACAAATTCTAGTGACTTCCCTCAGACACTCGCTCAATGATCAAGCTTTTACTTCCCAGACAGGAGTGAAAATCACCTTCAGGATTTGGGCGTCACAGGCTCTCACCTTGTTGTGGCTTCCTCGGACAAAGCCAAACCTTGGGATTTGCTTAGAGTCACACTTGATGGTCAAATACCATGAGACCTGGACGGTGTGGGAGTCGAGTCCCCATTTGTCCCCGCCAGGTTACTGACAGTCCCCACGCTTCAGCCCCGCCTCCAGAAACCTTCCCCTAAAAGGCCAGCTGCTATCTGGGCTTGTCTCTGGAGGTGCAAAATGCAGGTGAACCCACGGATGGGAAGAGGGTGAGGGAAGTGCCCCGGGAAGAGGTGACCAGGCCTGGGTAAAGGGCTCCCAGAGCAGCTGGGTAGGGTCAGCATCTTCAGACCCTGCCTGGCTCCCTCCAACCCCAAAGGTCACAGACAAACCCCACCTTCCGGTCTATGCTCCTTTATATCCACAGCCTCACGCTGTGTCAGGAGAAAAGGTAACTGCCAAGTAAAGAAGTCAGGAAGAAGGGAAAGGATAACAGAAGAGTGGGTCTGAAAGAACAGTCAAGATTCCGGGAGCACAGGCCAGGCTCTTTGTCCTCAGAGCCCCAAGCCTCCATCCACCCAAACAAAGAAGTTTGTTGAGTAAAGGGGCTGGAGCCTTAGGGCTGTGGACATCAGCCTGGGGCTGGGGCTCAAGTACTGCAGCATTTGATAAGCATGTGAGAGCCCCTGGATTCAGTCCCTGTCAGTTGGCACTGTCAGTTGTGACCTTGGGACCCTTGAGCCCTCCAGATATGACATCCCCATAACAATTTTAAAATGTGAATTTCAGAGACTAGGGGCAAAAAAAAAAAAACACAGCTTAATGGACCAGAACTCCAGCGTTGCATGCAGGAGCCTGGGTTCAATCCCCAGCAATACATGGTTCCCTCAGCACCCAGAGAGGAGTAGCCTCTGAGCAACCAACACCAGGAATGGTCCAATCCCTCCCAGTATGAAAAAATGTTGAAAAAATGTTGAAATTAAAATCAAACAATGAATGTTATCCTGTGACTTGAGGGAGAGATGAGGGATCCCCTGTCTCCCTAGAGTTCTGATGCCTGTCTGAGAGCCTGAGCATGAGAAAAGCAACTCTGGGAGAAAGCACTGTCCTATGACAGACACAGAGGGCTGCCCAGAGAGAGAGGAAAAAAATTCTGCCTTCTAGAAGCTTACACTCCAGAGAAAAGCTTCCAAAGTGCATCTTCATGATGTAAATGTGCTTCTACAATAAAGGTCTGGGATTATGATTTTCTTTGAAGCAGAAGAGAGAAGTCTGAGTTTGGGATCATAAGATGCTGGGCTGCGTTTTGGCCTCTTTGTGGACTAATCTCAAGACAAACTCAGACAACTCACTCTGCTAAATGTCCAACTTAGATGAAGTCCTGGAAGATAACCCAGAACATCATTTTTACTGTTTAGTGTAATTCATGTGATCACTAATAGTATTACCTTCATCATCATCATCATCATCATCATCATCATCATCATCATCATCTGCTTCAGGACCACGGCCAGCAGAGCTCAGAGATTAAACCCGGGCCTCTCTCATGCAGCTGAGCCCACAGAACTCTCTCTTCATGCACTCACACATATTAAGTGGGTGTGAACAACAATGAGCAATAGCTTCATGGTAGCTGCTTTCTCAAAAGCATTTTCACAATGAATTGCTTTTGTTTCTTTTCATAAACCAGTTCCTTTTTAATGCCATGACTTATCCCTCCTCCACTTCTCCTCCTTGTAGCTGTGACTGTTCTGATGACCAAGGGTGGCACTCATACCTGGTTGTGGTGCTCTTCAGGGATCGAGTGCCAGCAGCAGGGCTCCCTCAGTCCTGGCACTCACTGGGGTTAGCACTACTAGCTCATTTGCTCACACACATGCTCATTGGTGGGATAACCCCCTTTGTGGTGCTCACACAGCCCTAGCTATAGCGTAACCAGAAACAACTTTCTGTGCCACAGATCACAGCCAGCAGAACTTCCACACTCAAATAACAGAGCACCCAGGATGGCATTACATGTATGTATGGCCCCAGGGATTTGAACTTACAACCATACACTTGTAAAACAGGTACTCGAGTCTCTGCACTATTTCTCTGTGCCTGCACATGCATACACACACACACACACACACACACAGACACAACACACGTAGTACGCGTATGCATACACACTGTTTTTATTTCAGATAACAAGACTCCTTGATTCTTGAGGGGAAAAAAAAATTTATGCAATCAGAACAATTTCCCCCAAGATTTCCTGGGGAAGGAGGAGGCTTGTGTTTGGAAGAGGAAGAGGGTTTGGGTCAGCAGGAAAGAGGAGGCACTTCACAGAGTGGCATGACAGGCTCCGGACGGGAAGCTGACGAGGGGCTTTAAAGTCCTCACCACGGAACTACAATGCATCCAGCCAATTTAGCAGTGCCCTTGTCTGTTGCTGAGAGACGCTGTCCTCAGCTCCGGAAAGGTGACCGGCCCAGGTATCTGATCAGGCCCACCGAGGCACAAAGGTTCCAGCTCCATGGAAGAGTGGCATAAAGACCCCTGTGTGAGCAGCCCACAGTGACTTCAGAAAGGCTGATTGGGCAGGGTGATTAGCAATATGCCAGCCTGGGGTCTAGAAATTCTCCCAGCCTGTCTGGGAGGAAGTTAATCATCAAAAGCCCTGATTAGCTGCCTTGAAGGAAGTGGAGGCTTGGAGCATGCTGCCTCCGGGCAAGTTCTCTGAGGCACCTACAGGTTGAACATTTTGATGAGATGAAGAGCCAAGCCTAGCCCTCCTTCAGTCTCACTTTCACTATATAACTAATTGGCTGTAAAGCAATTTTACTGGAAAAAGAATGAAGTTTTATGTTCGATCCTCCATTGTTATGTTATATTAATCTCACTCCTTGTAGTGGCCTAAACCAGCATTTTTCAACTAGAGACCATATGTCAGCCTTACTGGAGCCCCAGGAAAAGGACCACTGCAGGTGAAAAACATAAGTGGGGGGGAGGGATGTGCAGAGCACAGAGGGTGTGGGGGTGGGAAAGGCACAAGAAGGAAGCAAGGGCAAACCAGGCTCTGGCAGGAAAGGGGTTGAGCAACAGCTGGCTGCACAGTGAGGAAAAGTTGAGACCATCATACTGGGTGAGAACAACCACTGATGTGGCCTTGATGGAAAATAGACAAGAAGAAATGGAAAAGGGGTACAGCTGAATTGTCACCTGTCTAGAAAATACAACTCAATTTGCAAACTTTCTCATGAATACAGTCATCCCTCCGAAAGCTTGCCACAAGGTGCTTACCAAGGAGGAGGCAACTGCCACGGGCATTTGGGGGGCATTAATAACTAGAATTTTTTGTCACTCATTTAGACACAAAACATGTCCTCTAAATTACCACAGTTTTCATGCAATTGTAAAATTTGGAGGCAAAGATTTCTTATCCTCCCAAATAAATGGTTAGGTGATTCCTGATAAGTCTCAGTAGCCTAGAAAAGGGTGAATTTTTTCTTTTGCTACTTGATAGTAGAGAATTAATTTTTCATGTTTCATTATGTCCTTTTATATGAATGTTCCTATTTCCTCTGTTGTGATTTTATCTTTTTTAATGGCAGAATTGCCTTATGGCCACCTAGATATGCAAGAGCAAAGTCTGCAACAGAAATGCTTGTGGCAAAGTACTTAGGGTGAAGCTTTCCTTTGGACACGAAGACACACAGTTTCCCCAGAGCATTGAAGCCCTGAACAGGGCCCAGACTCTGGGAATTTGCATATTCATCACATGCTAATAACTTCCTAATGGCATCAATGCTTCCAGACTCTTTCTCTCTGATCTCTGCTGAGTTGTTTCCAAAGTTACCTCTCTGAAAACCTCCCCCAAACTCCCTTGCGCCTATAGAAAAAAAAAATTTAACCTCAGTGAGGGGCTCTTGACAAAATAATTATTTAGTCTTCAAGTGGGAGAAGGAATAGGTTTCTGCGTTTCTAGTGTTGGAACTTCAGTTTATTTCCTTAGTAAATCTCTGGAATAAAAGACCATAATAAGTAAAATATGCCCCTGACTATTTCCATTTTTTCATAAGCTCAAATGTCTTTCACTGAGAACCCAATATTGAGCTTATACACTGGAGATTCAAACGCCAAAAGATGCCATGGCTTGGCAGAACGCACAATTTGGGAAAAGACACAAATAAGCAGATAAGCTGGAGTAAATGATCACCAACTCCAAACCGAGGACCCAGGGATCCACCTGAAGGCCAAGACACAGGTGCTAATACAACTAGGTCCTGAGCCAAGTAGCTGCAGGTGGCAGAGAGCGTTCCTCACACATCTGCACGCTTTGTATTTCTCTTCCACAGAATCAGTTCTAAGGTGCCCCCACCCATACTGATACTGTTTATTTTATGTTTTCAGTCTTAATTAACTGCTAGTCTTATTCCCTCTCCCATCTTACTTCCCTTCATCATTGTTAAAGCTGTTATTGTGGGGGCCGGGTCATAGTAGAGCAGGTAAGAAGTTTTCCTAGCACACTGCCAGCCTAGCTTGATCTCCAGCACCCCAAAAGGGCCCCTGAGCCCACCAAGGATTACCCTTGAGCTCAGAGCCAGGAGTAATCCCTGAGTATTACATGGAGCGGCAACCTCCCAAAAAATAAGCTGTTGTCATGATGACGGGGTGACACTCCCCTCCTGGCTGTCTGGTGCTGGCGCCTATTCTAGTTCAGAGATTTGAACTCAAGACCACACACCAGGAATACAGAATCAAAGACCCAATTCTGATTCTTTTCTTCAAAATTCAAATAATTCTTTACATACACTCTTCACTATACATTGTGAAGAGGATGTGTTGGTGGGGAAAAACAATTCTTGAAATGGAACACAAGCAGTCCTTATGAAATAAGTTGAATAAATCTGTGTAAAAGGAAAGAATTCATTCTCAATGGAACAAACATCTCTGAATGCAGCAGTTATGTGTACCTAGGTCGAGAAATCAACATGATGAATGACCTAAAACCTGAGCTGCGCAGGAGGAAGAGAGCGGCATGGAATGCCTTCAAAGGCATAGAAGAAATAGCTAAAAGGACAAAGAACCTCCGGCTCCGGGAACATCTCTTTGACTCCACCATTCTCCCTGAATTAACATACGCCTCAGAGACCTGAGCCCTACGAAAGCAGGATGAGAATGCTATTCGGGTCTCCCAGAGAGGAGTAGAAAGAGCTATGCTTGGAATATCACACCTCACTCAAGTGAGTGAAGGAATCCGGAGTTCTGACCTCCATCGCTATTCCAGAATCAGGGCGCTGTCTCATTTGCCAAGGCATCGAAAATCAGATGGGCTGGACATGTAATGTGATTTGGAGACAACCGCTGGACTAGAGCCGTTACCGACTGGATCCCACGGGATGTCAAAAGATCACGTGGCCGCCCACCTACAAGATGGTCAGACTTCCTTGTCAAGACCCTGAAGGAACGGTTTGAGGCTCTTCATATTCCTGAATCAACCAGATGCCATTGGGCTACATTGGCACGTGATAGGGTCCAATGGAAATGTTACTGGTGCCTGCTCGAGCAAATCGATGAATAACGGGATTCAAGTGATCAAAAGGAAGGAAAAGCACTGGCGTACTGCAGGGATGGCCCAGTGCTGATCGTGCAACATAGCTGGAATAGGGAGGAAAACCATCACTGCTGCAGGCCTGGCCCAGACTGGGGGCTTCCCCCACCCCAACCCTCTGTCTTCTAACCTTCTGCAGCATCTAACTTCTCTGCCTCTGGCCAGTTTCGGTAAACCTTCCTGCCACCACAGCGCCAATATTCCTTGCTTTCAGTCACCCTCCACAAAGTCAGAAATGCCCGCAGTCCAAGCCTGCAAACCCAGGCCAATCCCCAGTAAGAGCTGGTGTTATCTGGAGTGGCTCTAGCAAACCTATTTGTAGTTTCCCTGGGGGAAGCCCTGACCTTAAAAGGCTAAAGTGGAGAAGGAATTACCACCCATTTATATGGAAACTCTTCTGTCTAGGTTGGGGGGTCGTTTCCCTACTGCTGCTCCGGGTCCTTCCCAGTGATTCTGGGCCATCCATCACACAGGTCAGTGCAAGAGCCCCGGGCTCTGCTCAAGCTGGGACCCTCCAGAGCCACACCCACTGGCCTGGCAGGGCGGATCAGGGAAGCCTGAGCCAGCTTGGCCACCAGCAAAACCTGCCCCTGAGCCCCTGTACTGTGTCTCTGCCTATTTGGAACTTTTTGAGCATACCCGGCCCTTCCCTTCCCCCAACAACTTGGATACTGAGTAACACAGACTTACTAAGAACATTCAAGGTCGTTGAAGGCAGGTAGGTGGCAGAAAAGCTTGAGTGCAGAGGTAAAGGGGCAAGGGCAGCGCTTCTCACTCACCAGCGTTGGCCACCGCGCCTGTAGGGCTGAGGTGTGCGCTCAGGCCCGGGGCTGGTCACTGGTGCTTTCTGTGGCCTCCCGAGTGGTGCTCGGGGTCTGTTCTTCCTGTCCATGGTTTTGTGGCCTCCCAGGTGCTGTTCAGGGGACGGTAATTCTCCACCGTCCCTGCGGCAGCTCAGTGCAAGCCCCGAGGTTGCAGTGCTGCTTCCGCCCTGTGGGACAGGGATCCCCAGGTCACGCTGAAGGGGGCCCTTCTTGGGGCCTGCCGGGATGCACCCAGGAAGCTCTCGGTGTCCACATGGTAACTGGAAATCAACCTGGTCCCGCTGTACCACCTCCAGGCACGTTAAGTCCAGCGTGGGGTGACAAGGCACCCTAAGGAGCTCCCGCGGGGATTTTCGGGACTCTGGACACCTCTGCAGGGCACAGACATCACCAGTGGGAAGTTTCCGGTCCTCGTGAGCAGCAGGATCCGGCCGCACCTGCTCCTGTGCAGCGCTATGTCAGTGGCTCAGTCTCGCTTTCCGACTGTCGTAAAACTGTCCCCCTCCCCGTTTTTCTTCCCAGATCTTAAACCAATGCAGGTATGGGTCTGTCCTGGCTGCAAAGCAGCGTGAAGCAAAGGTCCAGACTGGGAGTGCTTTTGTCTATCAGGCCCTGTGCAAACCCGCCCCGAGTATTGATGAAACCCTCCGTGCAGGCTTCTTCGCACTTCTGTGGCTGCAATAGCAGACAGATGCGAATAGGTGCTTTGTCTTGAGTAAGCTCTGCCTGCGCTGCTGAGCAAAAGGGATAGAATACCACCTAGACTACCCTGCTCTGCCTCCTCCCTCAGGCCACTGGACCAACGCTGTCTCCTGTCCCCTCTCCTCTGGGCCATGCTGGAATTAGGAACCCAGGGCCAAAAGACTCCTTGCTATGATTGAGGCATTGCTCATCTCCTGGACTTTGGTGGCTTGGTGCATTGATCGCTGGACAATGAGATGGTTTAAAAAAGCACAAAGTCAGTTTGTTTTTAAAAAGAGAGTGGCAGACCAAGAAGGGTGCAGGCGACCAGGGTTCAATCTCCCACATCTCATATGGTCCCTCAAAACCTACCGGTCACCTCGGAACACAGACAAGAGTCAGGCACTGCCAGGGGTGATCACTGAGCACAGTCAGGAGTGAGCCCTAAGCACAGCTGCGTATGGTCCAAAAACCAAACCAAAATATCCCATAAAGCCACTTTTGAGCTATTTTATTGACAGATGGAGACCCTGAAGCTCCAACGATTTCAAAGGTTTTCTGGAGCGCCTCAGTGGTCCTTGTTGAAAGTAATAATACTTGCACTACGGAAAAGAGCCAGGACTGGTTCCGGCTGAAGGTCAATGCAACCATGGTAGAAGAGGGCTCCTTTTGTGTCTCTGTCAGGTCTGTCAGTAAGTCAAGGTAGTTATTCACCTTCCGGTTGTGGCTCTCCTAACGAAGAACATAGAATACTGTGGCTGCTTCACACACTTGATGGAAAGTGTTGAGTACAGTGGCTCTTTCACACACTAGAGCAAATGGCTCGTGTTCATCCTTTAGCACAGTGATGGGAGTCTGCCCTGGAGAATGTACATGTTTAACCAGAAACAAGAATATAGCTTTTGTTTGTGCTGTTGGTCTCAGAGTCCCGGGCTATACTTTACCAAACAAAAGAGCGACTTTTATTCTTAGGGCTGTGGGTCAGCCTGAGCTGCTGAATGTCAGAGGGGCTCACTCAAGTCCAGAAACAGTCCCACCAGCTCTGGTATACTTGCCAGCTGGGCAGCAGCCACTGGTCCAAAGCACCCACAGGGCTCTCTTCAGCCTGTACTGCAGGCCCTTAAGTAATTTCAATCTTCATTGCATCCCAATTTCATCCCACTCTGTTGCTGCTATCTCTCTGAAACAGCTACCAGTCCCCTCCTTGACAAATTAATATTTCCCCATGCCCTCAAAAAGAATCAATGCAAAACTTCATATCCTATCATTAAAATTTGTAAATGAAATATTGCCAATCTATCTAATTTTTATCTCACTGCCCTATATTCAGTCTAGAAACACATTATTTTGTGGACAAGGTGGGGACTGTCACCTCTCACCCTTCTGAGAAATTCTGCCTTTCTCTAATGACCTTGGATCACACCTCCTCTCTTTCCTCTGAGTCCCTATCCTCATCCTGTAAGGCTCAACTTGACTTCTTCCAGAGGCTTATTCTTCTGCCTTTCCAGGCAGTCCTGAATTAAGTAATAAAAACAGTGTGAGCACATGGCACGTAGATCACAGGATGAACTCCAGTCTAGCTCCAGAGCATGACCCTCACACGCATTTATTTGAGGCCATAGAGCTACTCCACGGTATTGAAAACCAGCACATAATTCAGATGTTAATTTCCTGTCCAGGTGTTTCCAGAGGTGCAATCTGTAAAATGCACCAACATTAATCTGGACCCAAACAACGGAAGAAGTTTTACTTAACGAGAACATATGAGGCCCTGGGGAGATGGCTCGGATGTCATGGGCATGTGCCCTGCACATGCCAAGCATCTGGCCCCGCAGCACACTGGGCATACGCTCAACTCTCCTGTGTTCTGACTGATGTGGTCCTGGTGACCTTCAAGCATTGTCAGGTTTGTCCTGGTGAGTGCAGCAGCAGTATCTTGGCATTGCACCATCTACTGGCTGGATGTTGCTTGAGGCCCTCCAGGGTCCGCAGTGGCCATTGGGAGCCTCCCACGCTAAATAAAACAAAAGCATTTGAAGCTGCAGTGATAGTACACAGAGTAAGGCACTTGTCTTGCAGCCCGGAGCCTGGTTTGATATTTGGAACCCTATGTGGTCCTCTGAGCCACAGGAGTGATCTCTGAGCCAGGAGTAAGCTCTGAAGACTGCTGGGAGTGACCCTCCCCAATTTGATGAAATATATTTCGATTTATAATATAAAAGGTAGAAGCTTAGGTGACCCCCCTACCCCAACAACAACAACAAAATCTCAGGGAACTCTATCTCTCTATGACGTTGGCACAGAATCGGATTCATTTTGAGTTTGCTTTACTCCACTATGCTGGCAGGCGAGGCCCCTCTCCTCACCCTTTGGCTGCTGGGAGAAACCAGCTGGAAGGTTCGCTTTTACGACAAAGTCGGAAAGTGAGACTGACTGGCTCGCTTGCGCCATGAGCAGGTGCAAAGCCGCTCTGAGCTACCTCTGCGGTAAGCTGAGTCTCCAACCTGGCAGACGATATACCCGTTGACAATAATGCCTGCACCCCTAAGAGTGCTCTGCAACCCCAGAGACGCCCTACAGGAGCTGCTCCGGGCGCCACGTAACCCTTTGCATTTGCACTGTATTGAACTGAATAGAGACAGTACCACGGGGCCCGGTTCGTTTCCAGGCACCACTTTGACCCAACTTTGCGGGTGCATCCCGGAGGCCCCGAGCACTGCCAGGATGGCCTTGGGATCCCCCGAACCACAGGGTCGTGCAGCACCGAAACCTTGAGTGTTTGCATGATTCTCCACGGGCTTGGTGGAGAATCCCGAGCTCCAAAAACCACCCGGGAGGCTACAAAACAACGGGACAGTGCATCATGGGAACACCTCCTGGGAGCCCACAAAACCAGCGGATAGCGTGACCTGATAACTGCCTGGGAGGTCACAAAACTACGGGCAGCGCAGCCCTGGACACCGCCTGGAAGGACACAGATCTACAGGATGGCGCAGCCTCGTGCCCGTACAGCACGAGTATGTGCGCTTCCAGCCTGGTGAGAGTGAGAGACGCTGTCCTCGCCTCCTTCCTCACGGTTATGCTTCGCACAGCGCTCCTGCCGCTACTGCATCTCAGTGTTCTTTATGTGTGCCCTGACTTCCTGACTTGTAGGTTCTTGAAAGATGGGGGAGTCTTAAAAACACTCAACTTTTTTTTTTTTTTTTTTTTTTTTTTACTTGGGGCCAGGGAGATGGCTCAGGGATCAGGGACACGTTTCCTGAGTTTGAGCTGGCACTAAATGACGCTGAGCACCTCTGGGTTAACCCTAGAGGCAACTGCTGGGCTGCAGTGAATCGCCTACTCTACCCCTCCAGCCCGTAGGAGGCTGGGACTAGCGCCCCAGGCCCCCAGAACTACTTGAGAGTCTCTCTACGTACCGCCACATTTTCTATGCACTCCTCTATGCACTCCCGCATTTTCTCATTTAAATTAATACTAATTCTATTGATATCAATTAGAGGCCTTGGGGGCCACTCTGATCTCAGAAAGCTGGAATTCTCCTTCCAAAGAGCAGGAGAACCGCTATAAGCAAGAGGCTCAACGTTTTTCAGTCCAGAGAGCCACTGGGTCTGTTCATCTGACAGACATGTAGGTGGCAGGCTGCATCTTGCACAGGTAACAGAACCTCGGACATGTCTGCTGCCCACCCCCGGCTGCTGCTCCTGGTATCCCTCACCTCCAGCCTCATCCTTTTTTTTCCCTGCAAGTGCTGGGCTGTCCTTTATTTTTTTCATATATTTTATTATACCACCATGAGATAAAAAATTACAAGAATGTTCATGTTTGGGTTTTGGCCATACAGTGTTCCAGCACCCATCCCTCTACCAATTCCCCATTTCCCACCACCAATGTCCCCGATTCCCTTCCCCTCCCTAGCCTGCCTATGGCAGGGTCTTTATCTCTTTTCTGTCTTACTCTTTCTCTCTCTTTCTCTCTCTCCTTTTCTTACATATTGTGGATTGTAAGTATATACTGAGAGGTTATCATGTGTATCTTTTTGCCTTTATTTAATGCCAAGTTCTATGTGGTAATAGCACTTTTCGACAATTATTGACACACTATTCCCTTCTCTGTCTTCCCTAACCACTACTCCCACACGTTTGTGGTAATTTCTACCTTTGACAAGACCTCCTGATCCACCTTTCACCTGACCTTGGATATTGGTATCATAATATGTATATATATGTATACATATGTATATATATATATATATATATATCATGCAAATAAATGCAGTCTTTCTATATCTGTCTCTCTCCTTCTGGCTAATTTCACTCAACATGATCCTCTCCATGTCCATCCATTTATAACCGCCGCACCTTTTGCATGGCTTCTACATTTCTGAAAGTCAGGGCTTGCCCCGATGTTAGTGGGCTTTCAGAGTTTACTCAAAATGCCTGCAAATGCAGCCCCTGTGATGTTTCTGAATGATGGGCACAAAGCAGCAGTTTTGGCCACTGATAGCCCCCAAGGCTTCGGTATGTGATGGGAAAACACACAAATGCCGGTTTTTGCTGTAAGCATAAGGGAGTGTGTGGCACTGTGCGAAGCCAGGTGATTTTGGTGTCCCTGGTCTGCCTGAGGCTGCAGGTTCCTTGCAGGGCATCCTGGTTTTCAGTTTCAGGAAATGTCCTCCAGGCATGCAGCCATCAGCGTATGCAAACAGACCTTGCCTAAGGTTGCAGATGAAGTCTGGGAGGTGATGTAGGTGTTAGAATGAGGTCTCTGGATAACCACTAAACTTTGCTGCAGTTAGGAAGGTTCTGGCAGCCTGCTAAAGTAGTCCTGAGCTCCCAGTGGATTTAATTGAGTGTTTCGGATTTATCTGTAGGAGTATGTTATTATGTTGGCCTTGTAGAAGTAACTGATAGTGGAGGGCACCAGTTAATATCCTTGACATAAACTACAGAGAGAATATCAGATGTGGAAATGACTATTTTCACTCCTCCCTTCCCTCCCTTATTTCAACTCTTCCTTAACTCCTTCCTTCCCCCCCCCTCATCCTTTTTTTCCTTCCCATTGAATCTTTCTGAATTACTTTTTTTTCTAAGGAGTGTAGTCATTGTCATCTTCCATTGGTTGAACTGCTGTCCCTCCTGGGAAATTGCTTATAGCCCAGTGATGCCCTGCCTTGTCCAGAACGCTGAAGATAAGCAGTTCAGTATTATGAAGTATTTCCATGCCTCAGTGTTTGTCGTGCAGTAGGTGAGCACACACAATCCAAGTTACTATGTGACAATTCTTATTGCTAGAAGAATTCAGCACGTTATGCCTGGCTGGTTATTTCTACTTTCCTCGGGAACAAATTTTCCCTCATTTCTTTCATGATTCTGTCTTCAAAGAAAGTTCTGCTTTGTCATACTAAGCCTTTGGGCTTCTTCTGGTCCAGAATGAGGACAGCAGGTGGAGTGGAAGAACAGAGTGCCTAGGTGAAGACTGGGGAGAAAGCTACTGTGGCAAGTAGAGTGATAGCAGTAGCTGAGGAGGAGAGGAAGCCTGGTGAGGGGAGGGGGCTGTGTCTGTGTATCCTTCACATTAAGAAGTAGGGCCACTGTCTACGTATTCCTTCTAAAGGTCTTAAATTATTTTGAAATTGCTTCTTTGCCTGGTTGGAAATTGATCTTTTAAACACTGAAATGCATGACTTGATGATAAATTCTGCTAAGGATCTGTTTCCATAATGTGATTAAGAGTGCACAGATCCAGAGAAACCAACTCAGCTCATGTTATTTCCCTCAGATCTATACATTTCCCGGCCTGGACCCTCCCAATAATGGGCAAGCTAGGGGCTGGGGAGCAGGGCTAGCTAGGAGTGTGGTGATTTGTGGTCGTGATGTTGGTACTTGGGAAACAATACATGTGCCTTTGAGCTTCGGTGTGGTCCAAGAGGTCTTCCTTGCTCAGTTTTCACCTAAATTTTGGCTCCCACATTCTTGAAAAGTTAAATATGCAGAATATTCTTCGGTGTTTTGGTAGAAACTTGAGGGATTTCAAACAGGAAAAGACAAGGTTGCAGGCCAGAAGTCTGCTTTAATTTCCTGAGAATTCAAAGTTCTTGATTTCAGACCATCAGGGTGCAGAAAAATCTCTGACAAGACCATGTGATCCCTGCTCACACATTTGGCAAATAGTTCCGGAAACCATAGTTTTGAGAATGGTGGGGAAGAGGGACCCAGGTACTCTGGGACATTTAATCCTCCCAAGTTGGTAAGGCCCGTGCCAGCCCAGGTTCGATCCCCGGCACCCCATATGGTCCCCCGGGCACCGCCAAGAGTAATTCCTGAGTGCAGAGCCAGGAGAAACCCCTGAGCATTGCCGGGTGTGACCCAAAAATAAAAAAAAGAAAAGAAAAAGAAAGCAAGCAAGCAAGCAAGCAAGCAAGCAAGCAAGAAAGAAGTTCTAAAATGGAGCAGCTGTCCAGTAATTGGGTGTGATTCCGGATCAGCTCATCGTCATGCTTGCCGAAATAGTGCGGGGTCACAGTTGTTCATGTTCATGAGGTTTTCTGCCTGCTGGGCAGAACTGACAGGAAAATGCAGGATCGCTGGCTCATAAATTAACTTAAACTTCACATGACAACAAAGAGCATTAAACTATTCTCAAATTCCTACTCAATCTGGGGTCCTGTTGTTTTCCTTTTTCCCCCAGGTCCCCCACCCATCCATGATGCATAGTCTGGTTTTCTGATTCCTTTCTTCAGAAGTTAATCTGCCTATGAACAAGATCGACAATTCCTTCTTGGAAGTTTAGGATCTTTTTATTCAACCTCTTTTGGTTTTCAACCAAATAGCATTATAAATTGCATAAAGTAGAGTTTGCCCAAATAGTAGGCTGAGAACAAGTTGAGCTTGCTCCTACCTTTCAGATCAATCTTTGCTTCTGAGGAAATAGCATTGGCCAGCACCTGCTTGTCACAGTCCCTTCAATGAGGTTTTGAGTCTTTTTTATTTTCTTGGTCGGGGAACTAAAAAGTAAAAGGAGAGAAAAGAAAAATACAGCTCCTTTCTGCCAAGAAAGAGCAGTCACTTTGATCTCTGCAGAAGCAAATGACGTTCATGGCTATTAGGGCTGGCACAACCCTGGCACAGACATCTCAACGCACCAACCACCGCCATTGACAGCCACCACATTTGCTGAGCTCTGAGCTTTCAGGACACTGCATGTGATCATTTTACTAATAGTGTTAATGTACGGCAGCACTGTATTTTGAGAGACACCATCAAGCTGATAGACTATGGTGTCAATACCACCCTTCTCTCTATTGTATGCATTCATTTATGTTACAGAATACATTCACTGAGCACATCTTGCTATGGCAGCTAACAAAATTTAAGGGACATGCATTATCTATAGCATCTCACAACTATTGGCATTAAAACTCTAGTTACTGCTGTGCCACAGGACGCTTTCCTCCTAGATTTATCAGAAGCCAGGCTAGTTACTGAATCATTTCTTTCTGGCCTCAGTCTCCCAATGCATTCCAGAAGTTGAGAGTCTAGCCAGCCCACAACGTCCAAAGCAGCCATTAGGGCATAAATCTTAATACAGAAAGCATCACTGAAATCAATAGGATTTGACAGGTGCTATCATATATCAAAGAATGCAGAAAGCAGGAAAGAAGTAGCCGTCACCCTCTTGCCTCTCCACCATAGTTCATCCACCTGCCCGTCAAGCTAGTCTGAGAGTCAGGAGGTGTTCTTGCCTTATTCCTGTAGTGGCCATATATTATGGATTTTCTGGGACATTCTCAATTTCCAATATTCTGTTCTATTTCCCCTGAAGTATTCTTGGACTTGTCAGACCCGGTGTCCTGATTTTTGGTAGGGGGGGAGGTGTTGAGCAAATATGTTCTTTGCTCTTGCTTCTCAGCCTGCCCATCCATAGGGAAACGTAACTGGGTAACCTTTCCACACTTCTTAAGCCTAGTGGGGCCTCAAAATATCTTATCTGCAAATATTGATAAAGGAAAGGACTGGCTGGGTCCTTTCTATATAGCCTTTAAAAAATAAACTGAGGAGGGATGGGTGTTGGAACATTGTGTGACTGAAGCCCAATCATGAACTTTGTAATTGTCCATCACATGGTGATTCAATTAAAAAGAGAAAAAAGAAATAAAGTACAAATAAACTGAGATAAGACTACATCATGTTTTTAAGCTCTCTCTGCTACAGAGCACAATATGTAATGCCAATGCAGTGACACTTTCCAGGTTGAAGTGGGTGACCCACAGATCCACCTCTGAAAGGGTGGCTTCAACCATCCATCCACAGACCCATGTAAGCCAGGTATACAGGTGCAGAAAATTTGTGAACCCTGGCTCTGTAGCGGACTGGTTCGCAGAACAGTGGGAATCCACAGGTGAAGACAAGATGAGGAAAGCTGCTGTAAAGCACCCCTCCCTCCCCTGGAAATAGCCTCTGAAACACGCAGCAGAAATCCTTGCACGGATGTGCTCTAAGTCCTCTTCCAGCTCAAGTGAATGCTGAGGAGCACTGAGTAGTGTGCTGAGATCCAAGGCCAAGTGGAATGGCAAGAAGAGAACTAGAGACACGGAGGGCCACAGGCATGACTCAGGGCTGGGCTCTTGTTCATGTCCTCTGGTGGTCATTAAGTGCTGCTCTCGAGACAAGCAGCCTGACACTTACATGGAGGCAGAAAGGCAGTATAGATCAATGGGAAAATCTTCAGGCATGGGAAGAGTTGAGTGCTGTGCTTCATTCAGCTGTAGAATTACTTATCAAGGTATGTAGCCTACCTGGATGTCCTGTCTAGAAGTGCAGAATTGTTCCTTGCCCCTAGGTGATCAAAAAGTTCTCCATATTCATTTAAGTGTAAAGATTGTGGGCTAGAGTGATAGAACAATGGGTAAGGCATTTGCCCAGGCTCTGCCCAGTTTTGATCTGAGGGCCACAGACATAGCTCTGGGCTGGGCTCTTGGTCACGTCCTCTGTTGGCCATTCTGCTCTGCTCGAAACAAGTCACCTGACTCTTATTTGGAGGCACAGCTTTGCCCAGTCTTGCCCAGGTTCAACCCAGCAGCCGATATGGTTCTTTGAGTCCCTTGAGCCAGGAGTGATTCCTAAGCACAGAGCTGGAAGTAAGCCCTGAGCACCACCAGGTGTGGACCCACAAACATGGGGATTGGATAAGGGGGTTGTAAAAAATCTTGGATTTGGAATTCAACCTCATTTCTGAAGCAAAAAGAGGGAGAAAGTCTGTTGCTTTCTCATTTTCAGTCCAACCCAGCTCTCAGCTCTGTTCCATTATGTTGTACATCCTGATTGCCCTTGCCTGAGGTTCAAGAGATAGAAACAGCAGTTTCACAGGGAAAAAATAGTTATTCTTTCATGTTGGCTAGAAAGGCAAAGAGAAAAAAAGTGACAGGTTCAGAGTTAGATAAACTTGCCTCACATACCTGTTCTCACTTGGAAAACCTAGGAATTAGGTAAATGGATGTGAAAGCCCCCTCCCTATTGAAAGTGTCTCCTCTCAAAAGAAAGTTAATTTAATAATATCAGTGAGGATCTCATAATAGACTCAGGAACCTTAGCTGATTCACACATCAGTGGGGAACACTATGCTGCAGGTTTAATTCTCACATGTTTTAATCAATGGCAGTCAGTACTAACTGTCCAGTTAATCCAATACCCAGTAGAACTCACAAGTTCAATAGTCTTGGATTGACTCAATTCAAAGTCTCAATTCTGTTAATGAGATGCATGTTTGCCAACTGGTATTAAATAATAGACATTTGTATTTCCAACACCACCCCAAAATCCCCAGACAATTCTTGTTCTTGTTAGAGTCAAATAGGTAGAAGTCAAATAGGTAGAGTCAAATAGGTAGAAGCTTAGAAATTGGGTGAGTAAAGGATCTATTTCTCTAAGGCATCTACCAGCACACTGAGCTTTAGGATTCTTCCCCAAATGCCTCATGGCTAAGGGGTGAAATTTTGAAATAGGAAACTCAATGGTCATGTGTGTCAGAGTAGAAAGGAAGGAAGGAAGGAAGGAAGGAAGGAAGGAAGGAAGGAAGGAAGGAAGGAAGGAAGGAAGGAAGGAAGGAAGGAAGGAAGGAAGGAAGGAAGGAAGGAAGGAAGGAAGGAAGGAAGGAAGGAAGGAAGGAAGGAAGGAGAGAAGGAAGGAAGGAAGGAAGGAAGGAAGGAAGGAAGGAAGGAAGGAAGAAAACGAAAGAAAGAAAAGAAAGAAAGAAAGAAAGAAAGAAAGAAAGAAAGAAAGAAAAGAAAGAAAGAAAGAAAGAAAGAAAGAAAGAAAGAAAGAAAGAAAGAAAGAAAGAAAGAAAGAAAGAAAGAAAGAGAGAGAGAAAGAAAAACCCCAGCAAATATCTCTATGTACTCATGACTGCTTAGTTGACAATGAAACTGCAGAACTAGAAGGGACGTAGACCAGTGCTTCTCAAATGTGAAAATGCTCTGAGTAACATAGAGGCCTCCATGGAAGATTAGTATTCAGAGGGCTAGGGAGAGCCAATGAGACTGTGTTTCTGATCTGCTTTAGGGGTTACCCGTCCTCTAAAGGGACGAAACTATAAACCATGCTTTGGGGAGCAGTGTCCCCCAGTGTACAGATTCAGAGGCGCTAGGATTCATTACCATTACTGTGTATTATTTTCATCTGTGGAGTGTGTAAGTGGACTTCCTGGGTTTAAATGCAAGATCTTTCACTTACCATTAATGTTACCTTAAGCTCAGCTAAGCACTTAGTTTTTCTGTGTCTCTTTTCCTTCTGCTATTTCTTATAAGAAATATGAGAGTTGATATGAGCAGGAGGCACAAGGCACCCCAAGACACAGGTGAGGTTCAATAAATGGTACGGCTTCATGGTAAACTTAAAGCCTCCAAGGATATGGTGATATATCAGAAGGGATATTTATTTGTGCTTCTCTTGTTCAGAAAATGATTTAAGGCATCTGGTTGTTAATTGCTTTCTTCAAGTATCCATGTCCATAACAGCTGGCATGCATGTCAATATATAAAGAGACTCAAAAACAGCTAGACATGTCTAGATCATCAAAGTGGGCAATGTTGTAGGTAACTAAAAGCTTAATATGGTTGCCTGACCAGTTTTAAATTTTGTTCCACCCATGGCAATTATTAAAGAATTAACTTACAACTTTTATCTCATAAAAAAAATTTTGCATTCTTTGGCTTAGTAGAAGTTAGGATTTGAGATAGATTTGAGATAGATTTCTGCATAGACCACATAGCAGATTGTGTCTGCTTTCGTTTTTTTTTTTTTTCTTTTTGCTTTTTTGGGTCACACTGATGATCAGGGGTTACTCAGGGGTTACTCCTGGCTCTGCACTCAGAAATTATTCCTGGCAGAGCTTGAGGGATCATATGGGATGCCAGGGATCTAACCCCGAGTTGGCCGCATGCAAGGCAAACGCCCTCCCTGCTGTGCTATCGCTCCAGCCCCAGGTTGTGTGTGTATTCTGTGACAGTCACTTAATTTTGTTTTTGTAGTCAAGATCATGTGACAAATAAAAGCAAGACCAAGTAAAAATACTTAACTGTAAAGAGTTACTGAGTGTCAGGGTCTGGACAAAAGAGCAAAGGACTATGATAAATAGTGTATTATGGGGGGAATGAGTAGGGGGTGGCGGAAATGAAGCAGTTTCGTGAAGTCCAGACAGTGGACACATTTTCTGTGTAAGCAACATGCTATGAATGTGGTTTTCCTGAACAAACAGGTAATATCTCTGAGGCCCGAGCTGCAATCCAGAGAGCACTAAATCCTCTGCCAGACCTCCTGGTGACAGGGAGATTGTTCCATTTCCGTCCCCAATGCAGAGGCAGAATTGAAGATGCCTGTTTCCCCCCAACAAAGATTTGGCACAGATTCATCCTGGCCTGTAAATTGTCACAAAGGACACTCGCCAAGATATGTATATGACAAAGGTTTCTTTATATACACCAAGGCCTGGATTGGAACATAAGTAAATGCCAGAGAAAATTGATGACAAATATCACAAGACAACATGTTTGTTCGTAGAGTGAGGGGGAGGGAAGTCTGCTGAAAGGTGAGGGCGAGTGGAGCTCATTGGCTGCATGAATGATACGAAAAGAAATGATGGCAGGGTCCCGCCCTGGTGGGGGTGGCTAGGTGGGGCTAGAGGCAAGGGTCTGTCCATCTCAGTGATAAAAGCTTAAACACATTCGACCAACACTGGTGCCTTTGCTCCTCCTGGCACAACTTCATTGAGGAGCAACAATTTGCTCTCAACAGCAGAAGAGGTACCAAGAACAGCAGATCAGATGAGATGTGTAGCCAGCAGCCAGCCGCCAGCCAGCCAGTGGGAGAGGCAGATCTGTACAATGACATTCCGTGGGGTGATGCTCTGTTGGACTATGAAGTCAAGGCCGTTGTGTTCTAGTCAGGGCACACACAGCTCGGCTGTGGGCCCTCGGTGGTGTGCCCAGGACAGTCTGACACAGTGGAAGGACTTGAGGTGAGGAGGTGGTACAGATGGGTTTGCTGCGGAAGTGAGTTTAGGATGTGGGAAAACTCTGGACTAGCCAATTAAAGTCACAGCCTCCAAAACTTCTGCTGTGTGGTGTGCCCTTGTGGAGGAGGTTCGGTTGTTGGAAAACTTCTGTGGCATGAGAGAAACGGGCCAGGCCTCTGACAGTTCCACGTCCCTTTGCTGCCATTTCTGTCTCATCTTCCCCAATCAGAGAAGTTCCAGGCTTGATTGTTCTCCCATGCCCCCTTTTCAGCTGCTGTTCATTCAGATTCTAAAAGAATTATTGGTTCAACGAAGTTCAAGAGCCACAGTGTCATGTTCAGAAAACATTTTTTTTGTAAGAAATGTCTCTGGCTATTCAATCCAAGTTTTCCTTTTCCTGACACTGTGCAGTACAGAGCTTCACGGTGCTCCGTTATCCCCATGGTCCCTCTGCTCTCCCTGCTTGCCCTCAACGCAGACTCGTGTCCCCACCTTGCTTTTCATGAAAACAGCTCTGGGTACCCATGGGTGCACAGTTCAGACCTCTGGTTAAACATAAACAATGAAATTAGCACGGGGGGGCAAATTCATAGGTGCCATCCAAGAAACATGTTTCTCCACATGCACATGTGCTGTGTTCTGCTAATGCTAGCATGTCTCACAAAAAGATTTGGAAGCATGGTCTTGGCACCACGACCTTGGGGAAGGTCCTCTCCACGATCTCTTCAGAGCCGCTATTAACTCTGGGGCCGGCAGGGTTGTCCCAGCTGTGTGCCCAGAGACAGGTGAGCAAGGATGCTGGCTGGAAGGCTGGGCAGTAGGCCCAGAAAGGGGTTCCAGAGGAGGAGCCGTTGGTCCTGCAGCTTCGGGTCAGCCAGGAGTCTTGATGCTTGATCCTCTGTCCAGTCAGAAAGAGGAAGAGGGCAGAGGAAAGAGGAGGCAAGAAAGCAGGAAGTAGACAGACCAGGAAAGAGTATGATGGAGGAGGCATCCAGAG